>JBAIAC010000019.1:19632500-19667500 GCA_037349315.1 Chelydra serpentina | reverse complement strand
TGTTATCTTGCAGAATGGACTCTGCTGGGATAATTTTATGATAAAACACTTTTTTCAAATGCCACTGGGTCTAGGCAGACATTTACTAGCTACAGGGGTAGCAATCAGTTTCTTCAAAATTTACTGTTCTAAGCCCATTAGAGTTCCAGCGCAGCAAGGCTTTTCAATGAAAATCTAACATGCCTATATTTTCGTTAGGAGAGTATATGCAAATGCTAGGAACTGAACTCCTACCCTTTAGTGTTAGGATGCTTTATCAACTGATTAATGTAAATTTGCTCATAAAAATACAGTTTATTTTTAATTGGTGAATAAGAATTAGAAAATTAAGATTCTAGTTTGCATTCATCATACATCCAAACATCCTCAGTCACAGGAAGACATTTATTTACAGCCCAGATCATACAGGTAAAAACAAGGTACTGTAAACAGATCATTCAATATACAGCATATCCAAATATAAGCATTCATTTCCTTAAACAGATTTGTGTGCCCTACTCAGGCATCAGCTGCTTAAAATATCCCCTTCTTAGGCCTAACATGAGCGTGTTAGTGAAATGTGCTCATTTTAGCTACATTTTGTAGTGCTTGTGTGTGTTTTCTGCATAGAATACTGGCAATAGTGCCATGCTCCTATTCCAACACACAGTACTAGCTTGCAACTATTGCCCTGTACAGTAATACTTAACTAGTGTTGTCTACCTTGATGATTTAGATGTGTTCCTAATTTTTCAAAAGTAGAAAAGGAAGATTTTGAAGAGAGAAGGATTTTGTATTCTCCCCTTCCCTTTCACCTAACAAAAAACCTTCCACCCTAATCGTAAAAAATATGCATGTGAAATCATGCTGCTGTTGTGGCAAAACTCTGAAAGTGAAGTGATGCTGACCTCATTGTGTTAGTTCCACACTGGGATCATGAATGGCTTTAAAATATGGTGTTACCCTCCAACACATCTCACACTAAGTCAACCAAATGTAGGCTCCATTTGTTTGGAAATGTATCAAAATCAAAAGTGACGTTTTCTAGGGAATACATTCTAGCTTTAAATCTGTGTTAAAATGTCTTTGCATGAGAACAGGCCCTTAAATGCAATCCCTGCCCCTTCTCTTCATTCTTCCTGAATCTGAGCCTGTCAAGGATTATAGTGTGCAACCTCTGTTGACAGTAGATAAATAACTGACAGTATTTTAGCAGAGTTGCTTGGTTCTCTGCAGAGTAATTTGTTTCCTCCTTTCCACCAACTCTTTAATGTTTTGTTATAAACATCTATAGTAAGGCACTGTTAACAGAAATGACTTATAGTCAAAGACCTGTATAAAAATACTGCATGGTTTCCTAAACTTCTCTGCCTAAATATTCTACTGTAAAACTAGTTTTTCCCTTTATGTAAATATTCTCTACTTAAAATTGGCAGCAGAACTACAATGCTCAAGGGACAGAGAAGCCAAACCTAAGGAGGAGAACTTTGTACAGTATCACAAATTCTCATACAGAGATAATAAAATACACATTAAGTAAAGAGAGTAAGCCCTGAGTTCAGCAGCGATTGGTGTGACAAACCCCTCCTTCCATCCACGCTTGCCCCGGGAGGTCACAGAGCCCTGTTAATGCTGCTTCAGGAATCTCCAGGCTACAACAGCTATGGGGATCATCCGTCTCTCCTCCACAAGGGGGTTTGACTAATGGCTCCATGAGTTGCAGATCCGGTAGATCCCAAACGATCTCTATGCTGAGGTTTAAAGCACAACTCTCTGGCACAAAGAGGCTGTGGACCCCTTCATAGTGTCCCTGCATCTTTTCTTCACCCTTTCACTCCATGTAGCAAATCTGCAGTGGTTCTGCTGTATTCAGGGCTTTTTGTGGCTCTTACTTGGGCCACAGGTTTTTGCCCTGTGTGTGCAAAATCATACCAGCAGCCATAAGAGTTGGGTAATGGAGAGCTGTCAGAAACCAATTCTTCTTACCGCAAGTGTCTGGGTGTGATATAAGATCACACGCCAACCGTAGAAGCATTTACACTCTCTCTCACGCACACACACGGACACACACTCAGTTATCATCAAATCATCTGAGAGAGCACACAAGCACAATTACATTATATGATATTGTATATAAAATATGAGTGTGAAAAAGACATAGAAATGTCAACAGGAAAAAAAGGGGGAAATACAGTAAGAGCCATGTTGAAAAGAGGGGGGCGGGGGGAAGCTGAATAATAAAAGTGTCCTAAGATTCTCTTCTCTTAGGGAAAACAGCACATACCCAGATACAGTTGTACCTGTCTAGTCATGTCTCTCAGCAATGAACTCTTCAAGGGGTGACTTATTTCTGACATTGCAATCTGTCCCCTGCCTGCAGTGATGTCACAATCACACCACTCATCAATGAGCTGCTCACAGAACTGGAGGAGAGGAGATCAGCCCAAACTTTTATTGAAATGGTAACAGCTAGTTACCAATTCCGTAAGGCCCTAACATGATCAAGAGTAACTTTGTTAACAGATTATGATTTATTCAAAAATGTGATTTAAAATTGATTCTGGAATTGGAATTTAAATATTTTCATATAAAAATAGCGAGAACGAAGATTCTTGAGTAAATGCTACAGAAATCTTCCAGGTAATAATATTACTACATTTTAAGATTGTTTGGGCCAAATGTTGTCCTGTTGCAATGCAGGTGGACGAAAGTGGGGCAGGACAAAATAAACTGCTCCACCAGTACAATCCCTCCCATCAGTGCAAACCCCACTCCACAGGGGAGAAGAAGACAGGACTGTTGTCTCACCCCTCCACACCAGCTACCCAGTCATGCTGCACCATCTAAAGCGTATAGAAACAAGGTGGTACAGAAACCATGTATGCCAGCTCTGTGCCAACTGAGAGCCCCCCTATACCATGGAAATTCTTAGCTGGCAGATCTGACTACTTTCTGGTCCCATTCCAGTGGAATGTAATGGGAAATCTGGCCCAAGATATATACTGAATAGTACATGATCTTCTAAAGAGCGTGCCTTATTGCCTGGATATTTTACAAGGCACTTAACTAAAAATACTGGTGCATCTTAAAAATGTGGTACCCTGTGTCTTTCAGTGCACCTTTATAAAAATATGCGTTACATTATTCACTCTTTCAGATATTGGACTGATGTGTTCACATTATCAAGTGTGCATGGAGTGGTGCACAATACAGTGTATGTAGAAATCGGCAGCAGTTGCACATGTCGTGCAACCACTTGCACAATAAATGAGGGAGGCTAAAAAGTGTCCAAAGTTCATACCAAGTGCACTGCCTATGCCCAAAATGCACAGTTCATAGATTCATAACGCAAAGAAATCAAAACCAATTTTCACTAGAACTCTGAAAGGCACATTTTTGTTTTGGAATGTTGTTTGTTTATTTTATTTTATTTTATCTATAATAATGAGGAAAGTGTTCCCCTCTCTCCTCCTCCACACTTACCTGTATTCATAAAACATCTAAATCAGTTAAGAATAAAACTTTTTTTTTTTAATTTATCTTTGGAAAGCAACCCAGCCCTTTCAAATGCATGATAATTTTCAAATAAGACATACAATAATATTAAATGGAAAATCTGTTTTTTAAACATTACTTGAGAAATTTTAACTTACATAACCTACCCTAATTAAAGTTCCAATTCTGATCTCTGGTGAATGCGATGTATGTGATACATACAGATCTAATATGAGCATACATATGGTTCTCATATCAAGCAGAAGTTGTACTTTTTGACTTCCCCAAAAAACAGAGGGGAAAAAATTAACTATATTCCTGGGGAAAAAGCTTGGTTAAATTGGAGTTAAATTTGAGAGCACACGTGAGGGAAAAAAACCATTCAAGAATCTTAGTTATAAAGAAAAAGATTTAATATAATGAGGCCCCTGCATTGTACAATGGCTTTTTCTAAGAGCTTTTAGAAGTTTATAGGTTATAGTGGAGGACATCTTCAGTTTGGAAAACAAACCATTGTGGAATGCCAATGCCAACCTTCCATTGTCCCTCTATCATTTTTTCCTTAAGGGCTTTGAAAAGTTGGCAGTCCATGGAAGCAGAAATGTTAAATTTTAATAAGGGGCAAAGGTGACTTTATGCTAGATCTGCACTCGCCTGATCATTGGGCCAGACTTGGCCCTACTTAAAATTATGATAGCTGGAGACGCCGCTGGCGACCATTCCAGCAGTCAGAGATCAACTGGAAAACATTTATGTTCCCCTCTCCAGGCCCCACCCTGTCCTGAGTTCTGCTGCCTATTGTCCAGTTGAAGTCAATGGACGATGTGGATGCTCAGAATCTCTGAAAATCTGGCCACTTCTGTCTGGATGCATAACTCGCACTACCCAATTTTGAAAATTTTGGTCTGAGATGATAATTAGGACAAATTCTAATACAACTGTAACCTCTCCTTCAGGCAGCGTGCAGAGCAGCAGTCGTTTTATTCCATGATAAAATTACAGACAATGAAATCATTGTTGTGTTAACAACCTGATGAACATTCTGTTTGACCTCGAGTATCCATTGTCTCCAGACAACAAATGGGGAGACAAAATATCGTGCTTCCTGAACTTGAGAGAAAATGAAAATGTTTGTATTACTTGTACTTGTGTACTGTGCATTTCTATAAAATCTTTAATCTGAGTATCTCATGTGTTTTACATATACAAGTTAACTTTTATAATCCCCATTTCACAGATGGAGAAGTTGAGGCATGGAGCCATTTTATCTAGGAAAAGCCATCCAGGCTTTTCCTGGATAACATGTCAAGTTATTCGTGCCTTCAGGGATAGTATTCAGATTGCCGAGCTGCCAGGCCTCTTTTTTGAACAATTAGCCTGCACTACTTCCTCATATTTTATCCGCTCAGGCATCAGATTACTGCCTCATAAAACAGAGAGAGGCAATGACATCAATGCTTAAATAAGGATGCTTAGAATTTTCATGAATGAAAGGTTCTGATTGGCTGAAAATGGGGTAATGTATTTTTTATCTTTCAAGTAAGATCACATTTCTGCCAGTCATATGAAAAGATACCCAGAGACTAGTAAAAGATGTTAGGTTTTTCTTGTATGTTTTTTTTTTCCTGTATGGTTTCAGTTGTTCATGCACCTGATTAATAGTTGAAACATTCTTCTCATTGTTTATTAAATGAAATAGGAAAATATCTCAGAAATACAAAGCGCTAAAATCTTTTGTGATCTATTCCCTCACTCAGATATATAGTTCAAATTACATTCCTTCAGTTGAGGGAAATAATTTCAGTTACCCTGATCATTTTAGAAAGCAGTCCTCTTTTTGAAAGTCTTTTTTTTCATTAATGTAGATATGTTTCTAAGATGAGAAATTATGTTTCTTCTAATTATGGTTACATGTAGTTAATTTCCTTTTTTTAAAAGCTCTGTGTGAAAGACAGTTTCCTTTAAAAAAGCAAAAAAAGTGATACAGCTGATGTTCCTGTTGCCTTAGCAACAGATTTATTTATTAGGGTCTGAAATGACATGAGTTAATATACCACATACCTGCTGATCGGCAAACTCTCCTATTTCAGCTCCAGTTGACAATTAAGTCCTGGACAGCTACAGCCAGGGGTTAATGTTACTCATTAGGAGAACTAGGTCATTACTGGGAAATCAAGGCACTTAAGGCAGCATGGATAAAATACAAAATTCAACATCTCAACGAGTGAGGGTTTTTATGTTAATTAACCTTATTTTCCTTGCATTAAAAAAAATCTCTCATATGTGCATATAACAGTGGATCAATTAACTGAAAAAAAAGTAAGCTTTAGTTTACTTTCCTCTCCTACTTGTCTTCATTTCCTATGGAAGGATTTCATTATTTTATGGAAAATTCTTATGTCTATATGATGAGTAAAAAGGGTATTAAAATTAAGAAGGGAATCATCATGGAAATCAGCTTTACCACAAGGGAATGAGCAAATAAAAGCCTTGGAAATGAAAATAAATAAGCTTTGCTAATACCTCACCTAAGGAGCAGAATATAAGCCCATCAGAGCTTGGAGATATTTAGAGGTACTTCTTTGCTTCTGTATTAAGCAGTTACATAGTTATTTGACCTTCAGAAACTGAAACTTCTGAGAAGTAAATTCAAGTGGTTGGTAAATATTCTATTTATGGAAAGCTATACAGTGAATTAGCATATGGTAACTTTTGTAGTTCATAATTGCCTTTTTGATTTCCAATAAAATTAGATACATTCACTGAAAGTTTTTATTAAGATGTCTGAGTGGGAGTTTTAACTTGATAAGTCATAAATGATTTAGCAAAGCTCTCCTGAAAGCCTTTATTTACTTTTTTTTTCCCAGCAGCCTTTATTCTGTAATGGGAGAACTTTATAGGCTGAAAAAGAATTATATCCAATAATCCTTTATTTTCATTTACTGCCCTCCCAACAACATTATTATTTTTTTAAAAAAAGAAGAAGTTTGAACAAAAGCTGTGGGGCCTGATTCTGCTCACAGTTACATATGGGTAAATATTATGTAGTGTAATTCTGTTGAAGTCAATATACGAGCAAAATAAGACCTAGGATGTGTATAAAAGGTAGCCGTCCCAGACTACCTGCTACAAATGAGAAATTCAAACCCTATGGGTGATTTTCTGCCACAAGTTGAATGATTGCAGTGTCCTCTAAACTATCCTATAACTTCACATGTTTTCAGTTCATAAACCAGGTTCTCTCAGAAGGGCAAAAAAATTTACCATTATGGAGGAAAATGATATTAGGTTGCAAAACTACATCAGAATGGCCAAATCTTACAAAACTGCATCTGATTTAGGAATTTGGGGTGTTTTGTGAATTTTGCTTTAATTGAAGATTATAATCATTTATTTTATTGAAGAACTCAAAAACAGTTTGTAAGTACCATGGCTACTGGAATACATCAAGTCTAATCTTCTGTTGAAGTATATTTTATGCTACCAATGTGGAACAGAGTACAAGTAATATGGAAAATAGAAGTAACGTAGAATAATGGAAACAGGAATTATGTATTGCTTTAACCACATTCATAAGGCACTAGTAAAACATACAGATGTGATAATGATAGGCATTTATTTTTCATTTTAAAAGCCTCATTAAAGTAACATAAAGGGTCAGTTTAAGCCAACACATTCAGAAAACCTCATTCTTCACTTACTCTGTATTAAGTAGACATGGTAGTTCATCTGTGTAATACTTTAGTGAGGTCCTGTGACAACTACTCTATCATCTTCAGTACCATCAATACAAAAAACATTGCTGAATTAAGGGATACCTCTAGTCATAACTTTGCGTTGTCTAGAATGTGTAAATTTATTTTTAAATTTGGAATAGATGAAACACCAATGTTTCAGAGTCTGTGTTCTGTGTAGCCAAAAGATTGTTATGGGTGGTCAAAGTTTTATCTTATTATTTAAACTTATGAGTGCTTCCTTCCTCTTAAACTATGTTATCCATTCTTCCCCAGAAATAGACCTCATGATCCTCCCTTTATTCTTACCCACACCTGGCCCAGAAAGCTAACACTACCCTTTGCCTTGTTCTGGATTGAAGACACAGTGACTTGCTCTTCTCCTTTTGGGTCCTCAGGGGCAACTGGAAGGTCCATTCCTCTATCAATCTGTCTACCTACCTACCTATTCATCCATCCATCCACCCACTTCCGTGTGTGTGCTGCATTAAAAGAACTTTGTTAAGGTTGCAAAGTAAAGCACTCAAAAGTTAGGAAATAGCAGAATTAAGATTGAGTATGCAACCTTACTCCGCCCCCTGGGGTGTATGCATTGTGATACAGCCTTTAATTACATGATCACACACTATATTTTCCAAAGTTTTTCTGTCATTTCCTAATTTTTGACTTTGCTTGACTTTGCCACCTCCATTCTAGTCCAATTCTCCTAACATATCCAGTTCCAGTCTCCACTCCTCAGGTTTTTCATCCCAATCCCATTTTCCCTACCTAGTTTCACCCCTCCAGACTCCCCAACCCAGTCCTAGTCTCCCCCCTCACTACCATTCCCAGTCTTCTTGCCCAGCCAGTCCTAATTCTCCCTGCCCTCCCTGGCTCCTCATGCAATCTGTCTCTATCCCTTACCCTGGCTTCCAGTCACCTTCCTCCCTGCCTCTTCCTAATCCCTACTGGATCCCAGTCCAAACCCTCCCTAGGCTCTTTGTCCAGTCTGTCTCCTTGTCCCAGTCTCTTTTCCCAACCAGTCCCAGTTCTCCACACACACACAAACTCCTTGTCACATCTGGCTCCTCTCCTCTGTCCCCTTCGCCCATCCCATTGGTTCCCAGAGTTTGTCTCCACTTACCAGGGGTTTGACATGTGGCAATTGATCCACCAGGGGTCAATTTAGCGAGTCCAGGGAAGACCCACTAAATTGGCCACCGATTGCTCTCCCGTCGACCCAGCGAGGTATAGACACCACAAAAGATCGACCTAAACTATGTCAACTCCAGCTATGTTATTCACATAGCTGGAGTTGCATAACTTAGGTCAACTGTGCCCATAGTGTAGACCTGGCCTTAGTTCCAGTCTACCCCAGCTCCTCATCCAATCTCAATCTCCCCCCACCTACTGGCTGCCAGTTGCCCCCATTTCCCTCCCTGGTTCTCACTCCTAGTCTTCTTGCCCAGTTGGACCCAGTCTTTCCTTAACTCCCAGTTCCAATCTCCTTGACCAGCTAATCTCAGTCAATGCCCCCATCTCCTAGTTCCAGCCTCCTTGCCCAGACAGTCTGTCTCCCTCCTCCACCCCAACTCCCAGGACCTGTTTCCCTTTTCTCCCCACTGCCAGCCTCCAGTCCCAATCTACTGCCACCTCCCCCCAGCTCCTTGTCCCAATCCTCTTGCAGGTCCAGCTGTTGTCCCCTCTACATTCAAATCAGGTCACTTCCTCCGTACTCCCTGGGCCCAGCAGGAAGTCATTGAGAGCACAGGACAGACAATTTCTCTTCTCAGTTGAGGTGTTGGGAGTCAGCACCTGGGCTGGAGAATGCCCAGTGTGGACAGAATCTTCAGGGAATTAAGCTGATAAATTAAGTCTCTACTTCTGCAATTTATTAGAGGCTTATATCTTAAGCAGATTTGAATAGATTTTCACAGGGACAGTAAGAGGCATATGCCTGACAGAAAGGCCTCTTGTCAAATTTCTGGTCCCTGTTGCAAAGTATGGGGACATTAGAGCTTTTTAGAGAAAAGATCATCAATAATTTTTTACAAATACAATGGGCAAAACAATGTATTTTTCTCTAACCTTGTTTTTGGAAACAGCGGAACCATTTGGCTGAAATTTTCCAAATACGTTTAGCCAGAGGCAGACACCCAGCATGGAAAAATTCAACACAAATGGTTAACACTTGGCACAATTAACAGCAACTGAAAACAAGGTGTTAAAATGGGACGTGTAGGGCAACCCTAATAATAGGTGGTGCTACCAGCCCCACTAAAATGTACAGAGCATATGAATGCCTCCCAAGAGATAATAATCCATTCCTCAATAGGCAAATGATCTAATATTCCCCCTTACTTCTTCCAACATAGTAGGGGGTATTCTGGGCTTTCCCCTCCCCCCCACCTTGTTTAATTTAATTTCTTCTCACCCCTCTACAGCTATTTATTTTTCTTCTCTATCCTTCTTTTTCTTTCTTCTTGCTTTCAACTCTTTTTTTCCCTCCTTTTGCCCTCCCTGCTTTGCTATGGTTAGATGTGGCTGTGGGAAAACTAAGTCAAAGAAATTAGTTCATGCTTTCTTTCTGAAGGCAGTGAGATTTGTGGTCATTCTAATCTCCTCTGGTAATGAGTTCTAAAGCCTTGGTCTTGCTGCCAAGAAAGCTCCTGCTCATGAGCTTCACCCTTGTGGATGACAGCTTCGTAGTTCCCGAGGAACATAATTGCCAAGGGAGGTCATCGTTCCAGCGAGAGATGAGTTGTCTTAGAAAACTTAGGGCTAATTACTTAGAGGGCCTTGGTGGTTAGGACTGAGCCTTTGACTCTGATCCAGTGTTCTATGATGAGGCAGTATAGTTAGCAGAGCACTAATGTGATGTGCTCATAGATATACAGAGTTGCAGTATAATCCAATCCGGAAGTCATAATGTCATAGATCACAATGGCCAAAGCATCATCCCACATGACGGGTTGCAGTGACTGGGACTCCAGCGAGCAGGATGGGCTAGAGTCCTCTTCTTTCTTTGGGTCCTTTCCTTACCAATTTCAAGGGTATGGACCAATTTAAGAATCTGGGGCAGGCTCTCTCAATCAGAGCTTTTCAAAATATTCCCTTCTTAATCACATCATCTCCATCTTGCCTGAGCTCAGCTTCAGTCAGCTGCCTTCATTCAAATGCCAGGCCTTGTGATAGCTGGGAGATGTGCTCTTTGTGTCAGAGGTAAAGTTAGCATTTGAGACCATGACATCTCAAAGTTTCCCTCACAGCTCTAAGTAGGTGTCAAAAAGGGTGTGGGAGAGAACTGAGCCTTGTGGGGCTCCACAACTTACTGTGTTGGAAGTGGAGGAGCAGTATCCTGAAAGAATGGATTGGACCCATTCTAGTTCTTTCTTGGGACCTCTGCAACATCTCTGAGGCAGGACAGTAGTGTGTCATAGTCACCAATATCAAATGCCTCAACACAGATCCAGTATGGATATCTCCCCCTTTCAGTGGACAGGACCAGAGCTACTTCTGTTCCATGACCTGGCCTGAAGTCTAGCTGTGATGGATCCAGAACATTGTTGGTGAGTAGGTGTGTTTGGAGGTGACTTTTCAACATTTTATCATTTTCCTAGCTCACGAATGGGAGGCTGGACACTGGATAGTAGTTTGACCCTTCAGTTCTTTTAGGGGGCCAGCTGCTGGGTCACTCCTCCCTAACCTTTTTGGTGGCATTTTGCAACAAAATGCATTGCTGGGTTTTAACGCAGCCACTGCTGCTGGCTCTTTCACAGTTAAAAAGCACTTGGGTTGATACAGTACAGTGCTAATCTACACTACCTGATCTCATACAAATTGTGATCATTATATATTGCAATAAGTTACACTCAGATGTGTTGTGCTGGGTTATCAATGCTTCTAAGGTATATACGACACTTGGCCTTTGCATCATGCCTAACAATACCCCTGGGGAATGGCACAGTGCTTAATTAGGCCTCCCTGAGGGTTTGAAAGGAAGATCTGGTGGATTTTGTAACATATTTTTGTAGGAGATTTTAGATTTAAACACTCTTACTTGCATTAATAAGATTTGCTGGATTTCTGTGCAAAATAAACTAAAAAGGACTTTGAATCACATTTTGCTTTGTTACACTTGTAACAAATCAGAGTTAACTCTATTGAAGTCAAAGGAGTAAGTTGTCATCCTCACTCAAATGCATGGCATTTCTCTGGATTTACATCAGTGTAACTGAGATCAGAGCTGGGTCGTTAGCTTCAAAGGTCATTCTCTCTACTGGGAATAAATAGAAGGCTCACTGACTGATTCTGATCCTGAGGTTTCCTTGGATAGGAAATGCACAGTATTTTATTGTGAGGTTTTTTGTCATTAATTGTGAGGGGGAAAACAAGAAGAATCTAAACAATAAACACCCAAGGTTCTTTTCTTTATGAATCTCTCACAGATAACACAAGATAGTAGAAAATGCTTTTCCAGTGTAAAGCAGCATGCCACCGATTTTTCTCAGCCAAGTAATCTGAAAAATCTGGAGGTAAAATACACACTTCTCACTATACACAAGCTATGGACTGTAACTGAAAATAAATAGCCATATTCACCAGTGTATTCTGGCTGCTTTGTGCTGTTTCAGTGCCATCTTTGCATCCCCTGACTTGAATATGCATTCCTCCTTTGCAGCCAAGGATCGGGGCCTTTATTTTCCTATAGGTTTTGTCATTTATTCCTGTTGAACATGATTTATGCCTGCCACTGTTAAAAAATCAGGTTGCTGGATAGCCTTTTTCAGTGAAACTGATGCAAAAACATCTTCTCCTCTCTCACTCCATTTTATATTAACCTGTAGGGTAGTGGTAACTTTTGATGCTGATGATGCCAGACAGTGTTTAGAGGCACAATTAAAGAAAAGAGATGCTGTAAGTGTATCAGCTGAGGAAGAAAGCTCACTACATTTAACTACATATTTACACGATATCTATAACTCTTACTGGAAATGTTAAAGGTGGAAAAATACTGTGATAAATTGGATCAACTGGACTTAGTAATGGATTTTTTCTTACTGTTTGTATTTTCTTAGCTATTTCTTTTCCCCCCATTTCTTTTCCGGTATTTTTTCCTGACAGATACACGTCTCTTGCAGCTATCACAGGCATTGTTACCAAAAATGTGGTATTAGAATTTTACTCCTTCTTTTGTGAACTCCTTTTCTTGATCTTAATCTAGATAATAAAGTATATTTAACTAATTTGATTTAAGAAAGCCCCTCCTCCATTCTGTGACCTGTGAAAGTAATTATTACTAGAATGTGTTTCAGATTGTAGTTAATATTTTTGTAAAATGATTCCTTTTAGTTTAAGACAAATATTATCCACTTGAGGTACAATTGTTAACTGATTCTGAGCCTCAAAACATCCACATGTGGCTGTGTTACTGATCCCATTTTACAGGTGGGGAAACTCAGGCAGAGAAGTCACATGGCAAGCCAGTGACAGTGCAGTTCCAGATTCCCAAGGTCATGCTCATTTTTCTAAATCATGCTGCCACTCTTTAATATAGACCTTTATACATCTTTTTTCAGGCAGTAGAATGAGATATAATGTTGCATGTAAAATGTTGAATAATGAATTTTAAAATTACTCTCACTGGTACTTATAGATATATGCCAGAACTAAGGTGTTGGCCTCAAGTGAGTCCTTCGTACTAGTTCAGTGCTTTCCGCATTTGAAGACATTTCCGCTCAGTGAGCTGAACATGCTGCTTCTAGCTTTTTGAGAATGGGCTGGCCAGATGTAAAGTCACCAGGAAGCTGGT
The DNA here is from genome assembly GCA_037349315.1 of Chelydra serpentina. NCBI lineage: Eukaryota > Metazoa > Chordata > Testudines > Chelydridae > Chelydra > Chelydra serpentina. Next base: position 19,654,501 of record JBAIAC010000019.1, on the reverse strand, counting down.
ATCAAATGAGTCCTGTTACCGGCCTTCTGTACAGTGCATTTGAGGATTCAGCTCACTCTGCCCAAGTATGTTTTATATTCATGTTTATTGTATCAGTCACATCAGTAAAGAACCACAAGGTTATTCTTAACTTTGAGTTATTGTTTATCACCCGTCTGAAGAATATCATTACAAACCCTTTCCATCCCTCTGTCATCAGCAGACTCAACAATTGCTACGTTCTTTTGCTGACTGCCTTGCTACTGCTTTAGTACCCACTTCTCTTTAGTTTCTTATCAACATATTTTACTTCTCTGTGGTTTTGAGCTTCTTCTTCCCTCACTAATGCCCTGTATTTCCACTGATTCTATAGTTTCTATTGTCATCTGTACTGTCTCCTCCAACATAGATTCTTTTGTTCTCCTCCATCACCACACTGTTCTCCCCACTAAGCCACAACCCTCACTTATCCCTCTCAACTGTTTTCTCTGCTTCACTTCCCTCACTGCTCAGTGCTTTTGGAGAAAAGTCTACATCGTCGTGGGGAAAAATCCAAGGACCAGGCTAACTTTCTCCACTGTAGATTTGTTCTCTCTTCATTCAACTCTTCCTTGCCAAACAGCTTTATTTTTTCTCTTTGACTCCTATCCTGTAATTTCTGTCACTTTTTCTCTACCTTTAATACACTTCTCTGATCTTCGCCAACACTTCCTCTTATCCCGCTCTCAGCCTGTGATCTTGCCAAGAAAATGTGGATACAATGTAGCAGTTCTCTTTTCCCTTCCTTCACCCTCTGCTCCCACCCTTACTCTCTGAATCTTAAGTGTTCCATCTACTTTCCATTTTCGATCTGACTACTGTACTCATCTTTTTCAGGCTCCTGATCTCTCTCCGTCCCTCTCACACCCTTATTTTTCCTCAATCCCTCCCTTTTTTTTGGTTCTGTCCCCTTTGCTTTCAAAAATGATGCTGATTCACCTATCATGAATAAACCCACCTTCAAGCCCTCTTGCTTCTCCCATTTGCTGCCAACCTCATTGAGCTTGCTGTCTATTCTCACTATTTGACTTTCCTACCAATAAATGGATCCTCTGCAATGGGGCTTCTGCCTCTTCCAGTCCACTATGACTGCTCTGACTAACGTCACAGGTGACCTACCTCCAGTCAAGCATCCTTCTCCACCAGTCTGCTGCATCAGCACTGTCAATCGTTCCATCCTTCTCAACATTGCATTCTTGTTTTTACTCCCTCGGTTCTAACGATACTTTGTTCAATAGGTTCTCCTACTTTCCTGGCTGCTTTTTCAGTGTCTTATTTGGTGATTTCTTCTTCACCCAACTGCAACAGTGTCCCTCAGAGGTCTGTGTTCTTGGCAACCTTCACTTTAATTACCACCACTGTGCTGGTGACTTCCAAATCTGCCTCTTTACCACTGAACTGTCCCCTTCTGATCAGCCTCACATCTGTCTTTCCAACTTCTCTGCCCTGATGGCTTATGCTTCTCACACCACCCTCTCCTCTTTGTTATGTCTGCCGTAGAATGTACATTCTTTGGGACAGTGACCTGCCTTTTATTTATCTCTAAAAGCTCCTCACAGCTTTGTAAATAATGAATGATACACTGAATTTTGGTCCATGGAAGTATCAGCTGTTTTCTGGCTGTGACTAAAAGGTAGCTAGAAACCTCTGTGTTAGCTCCCAGTTTCCTAATACAATGAATTAAAAAAATGTGGGTCCTTATTTCTAAAGATGTCACTGGTGTTTCAGTATCAGTACCACCATCTCTCACCTTTCTTCCACTGACAGCCAAGTAATTGTATTATATGGAATCCAAAACATAATGCTGGGAGGTAAGAGACCTGGGTTCTGTTGGTGGCTTTGCCACAGCCTTCTTATGTGACTATGTAACTAAATATTTCGGTGATATGAGAATGCTTCCGTACCTCGCCGGACAGTTTTTGATGCTTTGCTCATTATTGTTTGGAAAGTGTTTTGAGTTTCCTGGATTTAAGGCATTATGTAAGTGTAAAGTATTATGACGTGCCACCGCTATTTTGAATTCTCTACCACCGAAACATGGGAAATCACCCTTGTTAAATGTTTTCAGAAGGTTAAGATTGACCCTTTTAGTATTGCTTTTAGCTTAGCTCATTCCCCTTTCAAAATGCACAGTACCTTGAGAGATCGTTATGACAGAGCCCGTATTAAGTGACGTTGCATTACAATGGGTACATACCCTATGATACATAGTGAAATTTGAGAGATTTTTTTCCCTGCCAGATTACTAGATTCATTGTATTGCATCATTTTAATTCATATAACTATTGTTTTTTAAAAAGAGAAAGCATGTATCTTGCTCTTCTGAGCAAGTTCTATCTGTTTTATGTCTCTTACTGTTTTTAATTATGTGTCTTTCTCATACAAATAACTGAGACGGTCAGCAAGATATGATCAATTTCACGTACATCTAAGTATATATCTGACTATACTGTAGACTCTTTAGTAACATGGATCTCTTATTGAAACTAAACCCAAATACAAGATATGTATCTGCACAATCAGATGATTTACAAGGGCCAGATGTGCCCCTCCATTTTACCTCTTTTGCACCACTCCAGCAGTGGAAAGCAGATGGAAAGCCAACTTAACCAGGCAGTCTGGGAGTAGAGCTCGGTGACATTTTGGAACTTGTTTTCAACAAAAAAAATGCAGATTCAGGGTGACCAAAACATTCCAAGAATTCGTGTCAATTATGGCATGTTGTTTCAGTCAAAACAAAGAACAAATTTCAGAAATGTTTTGATTTTTCAGGCTGGATTCACAAGGGGATTTAGGTGCCATTCACCAAACAGAAGAGGACAAAATGGTGGTGGTGTGCGCCCCCCCCCCCCCCTTACACCCAATAGTCGAGTGGCTAGGGCATTCACCGGGGACGTGGGAGACCCAGGCCTTGGAACGGAGCCTTGAACCCAGGTATCCTTCCTCTCAGGTGAGTGCCCTCACCACCAGGCTATAGTATATGCTGGGGTGGGTCTTTTTCAGTCTCTCTCTTCTTGAAGCTGTTCCACTTTGTATAAAATACTTGAATAGTCATTGGGCCAGAGAGAGTGAGAATGGGTCTAGAGCCTGGTGGTTAGAGCACTCCTCTGGGAGAGGGGATATTCACCTACTCCTCCTTGATTTTGTGAATATAGCCCTTCATTTCTGTTGCTTTTCTTAAAAAGATTAAAAATACCCCCAAACCAAACATTTTATTTCAAACAAATGAAATGTTTCATTTGACCAGAAACATTTTTTTTCTGACTTTTTCAATTTATCAAAAATTATGGAAAATTTGTTTTGGTTCAGCCAGAGCCAAAAGATTTTTTTATTATTTTTGTTGGAACTGCCAGCAAACCAAATAATCAATGATTTTTGATTGAGTACTCTGCCATAGCGGATTCCCAGGTGGCATAATTCAAAACTTTTCTGCCACTCCCAACATAGGGGACAGGAGTACTGCTAAACTCAGTCAGTCCCTGGATAACAGAATAGTCTTGTGAGGACCATTATCAGCCAGTACAAAGAGAAGTTTTGGCTGGCCCCCAAATCAAAGGAGCATAAAGGTGATGTGAAGCCACTTTTGTCCCCTCTTCCCCCGTTGGGTCCTGTACCAAACACAATTTGGCTAGCCAGAAGGATCTGATCCATTGATTAATCAGTCCAGATAGCGCACTTGCGTGGTGGAGAAATAAACAGTACTATCACCATTTTACAAATGGAAAAACTAAGGTGGAGAAATTGGAGGCTGAATCCTGGTCACAAAGGTAAATTTCCCATTGACTGAAATCAGAATCTTAGTCCTAAATTTCTTGTCCAAGTTCACAGAGGAAATGAGCATCAGAGCTCAGGAATTCCTGGTTCCCGGTCCTGTGGTCAGATTGCTAGACCATACTTCTCTTTAGCCATTTCTAGAAAGGTTTATAATGTAACACTAACAAGCACTCTGTTAAGTACACACATGGGTGTGGAGGTTCAACAGCTCTAAAGGCACTGCCTCCTGCTCAGGGTTAAAGCATATTACCAGGGCAGAGTTGAGATGTGTTACCTTTGTCCATGCTGTAGCTGTTGTGTAGCCAAAAGGCTGTCATTCCAGCACCTTTCATGCTCTCATATGATATCCAAATTTAGAATATGTTCATGTCCAGTTTCTGTTTCCTTTTTACTGACTAAATAATTACAAGCATTCAGTCAAGCAAAAATGAATACAAAATCATTTCAAATATGTGAGAATCAAGGAAAATGGATCATAGACTTTCAGATTAGCTTAAGTTTTCCCAAACATGTAGTGAAAAAGTTTGCATAGTAACATCAATCTTTATACACAGTTTTGCAACTGCCCTTAAGAAAATGGAATATATATAATTGATGATGCTTAACAAAACTCAAAAATGCAACAGATGCAACCAAAGGGGCATGTCATTTTGAGCAGATCTTTACAGAACAGACATTCCATATTGTGTTCATCTTTTTCCACAATCGCTGCTATGACAATCTGGTGTGTTTAGCAGTTGTTGCTGAGTAAGGGAGACTGAATTGTATACGATTTCCCCATGTCAGCTGAGAAACACATCACTTGCCTCTTTGGTGGGATAGCTGTACCATTATTACTTACATTAAAATGTATTCTTATACATTATTGTATAGATCCCCATGCCTGAAGCATTTTACAAGCCTTAACTAAATAACTAAAAATAAAATGATAATGGTGTTGTGCCTATAAAAGTCACAGGACCTAGAATACTGAAACAACATAAACCCCCAAATTAGAAAACTAAAAGATGTATTTAAGTGTAGTAGCCGTGTTAGTCTGTGTCAGCAAAACAAAAATAAGAAAGAAAAACTTGTAGCACCTTAGAGACTAACAAATTTATTTCAGCATAAGCTTTCGTGGGTTAATACCCACTTCATCGGATGCATGGAATGAAATACACTGTAGACAGATATTTATACAGTCAGAGAAACATGATAAGGTCGAGGTATATAGACCAATCTTAAGAGGCTAATTAGTTGAGAGGAACCATGACAGCAGGGGAAGAAAAAACTTTTGAAGTGATAAACAAGATGGTCACACAGGTGTGAATGAGGATCGTTAACTTAAGGGAAATAGATTCAATTAACATAATGGCCTAGCCATTCCAAATCTCGATTTAATCCGGAGGCAACGCAATCTAGTTTGCATATCAATTCGAGTTCAATAGTTTCTCTTTGAAGTCTGCTTTTGGAGTTAATCTGTCGCAACACTGCTATCCTCAAGTCTGTCACTGAGTGATTAGGGAGGTTGAAGTGTTCTCCTACTGGTTTTTGAATGTTATGATTCCTGATGTCAGATTTATGTCCATTTATTCTTTTGCGTAGAGACTGTCCGGTTTGGCCAATGTACATGGCAGAGGGGCATTGCTGGCACATGATGGCATATATCACATTGGTAGATGTGCAGGTGAATGAGCCCCTGATGGCGTGGCGGATGTGATTAGGCCCTGTGATGGTTAGATTCAATCTAGATCGATAGATTCAAGTGATACCATCACAGGGCTCGGCCATTATGTTAATTGAATCTATTTCCCTTAAGTTAACGATCCTCATTCACACCTGTGTGACCATCTTGTTTATCACTTCAAAGGTTTTTTCTTCCCCTGCTGTCATGGTTCCTCTCAACTAATTAGCCTCTTAAGATTGGTCTATACACCTCGACCTTATCATGTTTCTCTGACTCTATACATATCTGTCTACAGTGTATTTCATTCCATGCATCCGATGAAGTGGGTATTAACCCACGAAAGCTTATGCTGAAATAAATTTGTTAGTCTCTAAGGTGCTACAAGTTTTTCTTTCTTATTTTCGTTTTAAAAGATGTATGAAATTCATCATTGAAATCCACACACATTATTATTATCTTTATATCAGGAGAATAGAGAAGAGCTAAATATTCTACAGGGAAAATGTGGAAGGGGATCACATGGGAAAACCCATAGGAAGGGTTTCTGTGGGCAGGAAAAATCAAAAGAATTCCCCTCATAGCATTTCTTCTATTTTGGTGAGTGCAGAATTTGTCTCCCCCCCCCCCCACCCAATTCTACTCAATCTCTCCAATTGCCATCAATCTCAAAATCTATGTAGATGCCTAGGATTCATTAGACGTCTATGGCCATCTGTGAAATGGCCATGTGCCTCTCCACAAATTGTAGGGCATCTTGTTAACCTGCCAGCTCCTACACAATGTGACTCCAACACCATCCCTCACAAGTGATTGCCTCTAGGACCCCTGCCCTCCTCCAAAGGAAAGGGGCATATTCAATTATGGAGGGGCTCTGCACATCTTGGGATTACATAGTCTTTGCTGTAGGTCTGTGTAGGATTTGGAGGGCATGTTTCATGGCCCCATCCCTCTTGCTTAATTCTCCACATATGTGGCTGCTGGATACCACAGAGAGAGGGAATATCCCCATCCCTGGGAATGGGAGATGGTGCAGGAGGCAGCTGGCTCACCTATTTCTATTCAGGTGGAGAGAGACCTTTGCTTTAGAGGGTCTAGATCCGGCTCTGAAGTAGGTGTGGACACATGCCACTTGGCTTCATATTCAGAGCCTCAATCTAAGAGGTCTCATTGACTTCAACTGACTTGCACTTGCTCAGCATCTCTCAGCCTTAGGCACACATTATGTAGATCAGGTATTCTGCCAACAATGGTATCAGGTACTAAACACCTGTAACTGCCTGTCTCAGTGGGAGATTGAGACCATCAGTGAATATTCATGACCCTTAAGAATTATCCTAACACAGATTATCTTCCTTACAGGCTTTATCACTACCACTTTTACTCCTGACAAGTCTGGCTCCTACTTTGTGTTGCTATTTTCCAGCTCTTCTTAAAATATATGGCCACTTAGATGCCTACTTGCTTAATTATAAAGAAATTAATGGTTCCATTCATTTCAGCTGGACATTTTGAAGAGAATTAGAGTGTTAGAAGTACATTCTTACACATCAGCTATCCTTCCAGCAATGGATAATTATTTTATTCATATGGATACAAGCAGCTTGTTGGTATTTCAGTTCTGGGTCTTTGTAATTTAAAAACTTGTTGAATTTTCTCTGAGTCAGTATTCTCATCCACTTTAGTTTATTGGAACCATCATCATGAAAACTCCTGGTCCACAGATGTGAAACAAATTACCAGACTTATGCTGTTGCATTCCACTTTATTATTGGGAACAAAACAAAGCTGGGGGATATACAACTTCTTAAAGTAATTATGGGGGAGGGCAGGTTAATCTAATTTTCTAGACCTCAAAATTTCTGAAGATTTTAAGCCTAGAAAAGTACCGTTTTAAACATTAATTAGAAGATACATTTGTTTTAAATCAGTAAACCAAAAATATTGACTGAATTAGAAATTAACACATGTAGAGCTGCAGATGTCATTTAGCTTGAGATTTCCTGAATGATATAATTATTAATGTTTCATATATATATATCGTGTATATATATATATACGATAAACCTACAGATTCATTTTATGTAATTAGTCTGTGGAGGAAATACACCACTACTTATGAACTGTCGATTTTCCTGTAACGCAAGAAGGAAAACAGTTGACATTTCTAAATAATAAATTAAAAACAAAATATTTTAAAGACATCTGGTCCACATCTGTCCAAAGTATAATACTTTAAAGCAGAGTAATTAAATGCAAGAAGTATAATAATCACACCTTAGACTAGAGAAAATAACTTCTTCCATTTTTAATGTAATTTACCAAATTATGGAAATTTTTATTCATTTATAGTGTCTTTTTAACCTCTCATTCTGTCATAATAAAGAAGATGAAAGCTAAATACTAGTCCTTTTAAAATAACCAATCCAGTGTTTTTAAGACCTTGACTGCAGAAAAAAAATCCTTCCAAATCTTTAGTTATCTTCAGATGAAATTATAAGTGTTTACAGATTATTTTTTATTCATTACTAAAGTAACTTTGCCCCCGCCCCATTAGTTACTTAAAGCCCTGATTGTGCAAAAAGGCCCCCACATCAGATGTGTTCTTTTTTCTGTATCCAATGCACTAAAAGAATCAGAAGCTTTATATTCTTAAAAAATATCTAGTCATAAAATTCCATTTGGGAATTTTTTAGCAAATGCATTTGACTAACATATTGCTTCTGCAAAAACATTTGTTTGCATATTGCCAGGGACAGTGTAAATATCCAAGGAGCATAATGGAGTAAAATCTCATTCCATGAGCAAGTTAGTGATAGGAGGGTAAGGGAGTTGTCATTTTATTCATAAAAATCTACAGAATAATAATTTCAATTGTGTCACCTTCTGTGGTGTGGCAGCAGGGACTCACCTGCTCCCATCTCTGGATCCTCCAGCTAGTGGAAAGTTTGACAATACAGTGTCATCAGAAATGGGTCAAGTTGGATATCATTCAAAAGCCATTTCTCCCTCAAACATAATGGTACCAAACATGACAAATCTAGAACAACTATATAGATATATATTTGAGAAAAATGTTTTAAAATGTATACTTCAAACAAAGATGCATTGTTTACATTAAAAAAACCTCTGTGATAATCCTAGGGAAGTTAACCTTGACATGTAGGACATGTATTCACCAAAGTCGTTATCAGAGTTGTCTCTGTCTAGGGCACAACTGCTAGATACGTTGTCACACTGATTTCTCGTGCTACACTTGCACATCTCCATACAAGGCAGTCTGCTGGCCAAACATTTGCAGGCCAGTGAGCATCTTCTCTTTGCACATAAGCATTTAATTAGCTGGAGGATTGGTTTTGGAATGTATGGTATTTCACACATAACTAGTGTGATCCATCCATCCTCCAACACCCATCCAGGCCTGACTGGGGAGGGGAGTTTTGGATGCACTGGATCATCCTGGGTCCAGTCCATTGTTTGATTCTTTGCCTTCTTGATAACATATAGAAATGCATACCTTGTCAGTAGCATTTTTTCTTTGTTTGTCTGCTTCTTGGAAAACGTCCACCCAAGGTAGCTTTGAAATTGCATAATAATGGTCTTCAAATGGTAAACTTGGCGTATGAACTTATCCAGTGCATTTTGACTTTGTCAGTGACTGTTTAAGCCATTCCAAGCATCTTCAGAGTGAGGAGAGTCTTTGGAGGCTAAATCTAAAGTCTTCCAGTAAATTAATTTGGTCTTTCCAGCCAGCCTTCCAGTAGTGTCACATCCTGAAAGGGTCTGAAAACCTGGCAGTACCATGGTTTTAATGGTCCGAGTGATAGGAAAACATCTCTGAGGCATATACAGCAATTCCGTTCCCCAGCAGCAAACACAAAAACAGAATCTTGCAGAAGTCTTGGGTAGCATCTCACAGAGAGCACTAAAACATCTGTGTCTTATGCAAAAATCCAGAGTTTAGTAGGACCTCTCTTTGTGGCATTGACAGCATGCAGAATAATTGTAGTGTCAGCCTCCTCATGGGAACGATGAAGAAACTCCACTGAACAGTGCAAGGCATCAGCTTTGTTACACAATGCAACAAAGAAGTTATTTGAACAATTCCTTGCATACTAGAGTGCTTTTTTCTGCAAAGTATGCAATTAACTAATCCTTCATTTGAGTATGAGACAGTAGCTTCTTTAATGTGACATTGAAGATGTTTGTAGAGTCAATGATTTTGTATTGGACAGGTGAAATAAGATAGAATCTCTTCTTTCTGGTAATATTTTTAATTGATTCCTCTACATACGTGTCAAATATGAGTTGGATTATGTCACTGATATCCAGTATATTCTCTGTGGCTTCATAATGAAATTAATCAGCCAAATTGCAGCATCTATGATTGCTACATTGAAAGGACTCTGCTGGCATAAGATACCAGTCTCATTGTCACTGGGTGCTGGCTTAGGAAGACCATGATAGATGTGTATTAGTTTGCTTTAGTTTGCTTTTTGCCTGGCACATATGCCTTGTTCCATCACATTCAAACACAGATTGTTGTACTACGAAGAACTTATACTTTTCACGTAGGTCAACATCATGTGGAGATCTGGTCACAACCAGGAGATGAGCAAACAACCTGTCTGTGGTTAGCTCTGTAATAATCCCTGCCATATTCACTTTTATTTTATTTTAATTCATTTACAGCTTTAGTCTGTTCTTGATTGAAGACCTTAGATGGACAGAGCTCTGGATAATGCTTTGGGTTTTGAAGACTTCAGACAAGTCATGATCCAAAGTATCCATTCACCTCTCATCACTTGGACCTGTTTTGTCATGATATTAATGAGCTCTAGTCTGTTGTATTCAGATGTGTTGCCAATGCAAGTAAGATCATCCTGTCCCCTTCTTGGCACTTAACAGAACCTAATGAGTCTAGATGGTGCTTGATTACTTCAGGGAAAGTCATTCCAGCTATGCTTAATATTTTGTTCAAAATTCAATGGAGTTCTAGAGTTGTCAGGAAAAACTGGGCTTCTGTGTTATGCCCACCAACCCGCAAATAACTTTATTTGCTGTGTTTTCATGGTCTAGAGCTTCATCTGAACCAAATGCCCAGCAGGGAATTAGCTACCTTTAAACATCCCAATTTCCTTCTTGAAATTCCTCCCATGTGTCAGGAGCAAACTGCACTACACCTCTTATTTCAGCAATTTACCAGGCAATAATTGAAGAATAGTTGGTTAGATCTAAAGCAAAAAAGTATTTCACAAAGTCTTCCAGTCCTGTCAGATGCAAATTCCAATTAGCACTCCTGACAAATCAAATAAAGAGAGCAAAGACTCTCCCACAGCTAACACTTGTCCTGGCATCTTCAACTTTTTCTGGTGCTCGATGTACTTCCTCTGCAACCTTGCCAAATTCAGTGTATGGGTGCAGTTCATGTAGCACGCAAGGTGTCACTGAACCACATGTTTAACCAGGTCCTCTACGGTGGTATTCTCCAAAGATTCAGCTATTAGCTAGTATTCTTTGCTCCCCGTTAATGTCTAAAGACTAAAGTAAAAACAAGGATTTTGTAATACATTTATTTGGGATTGGGTAATGGGGTAGCACCCACCTCTCACGAGTATGCCCTGGTTGAGTGTGTGTGCCTGCACTCTTGGTTTGTGGTAACCTCTGTCGGTGGTTCTGAAGCAGGTTTTCAATGACTCAGCTCTCCAGCCGAGTCTCTCTCGCAGTCTGTATGTGAAGCAAACCAGACTTCTTCCCATATATACAGACCACCAGGGGCCTATCCCAGTTACCTCTGTTGGTATCTCTGTAGCCCTCCCCGGGTTCAGTCTTTAAATAGTCCCAGCCCAGGTATGGGGCCATACCCCCAGGGCTTCCTCCGTGGGGACACTGTCTTCCTACAGCCCTCTCTGGGGCCCTCTCTCAGTCCTTACTCAGTCCCAGCAGCCAGCCAGGAGCCCCTTCTTGCTCCCCCAGTCCCTGCCAGCAACTAATCTGTCCATGGTCCTACTGCTCCTTCAGCCAGCCAGGAACACAGTCCTCACTCCTCCACTTCCAGGCAGCAACTGACTGACTCTGGCCCCACAACTCCTTTCATGTGAGTCTGCGGGGCCCTGATTGCCTCAGCACTCCTTGCAGCCTCCCTCATTGGGTGCTTCCCCACAACCAATATAGGCCACTGGAGGACTTTCCTTCTACTCCTCTCTGGGATGTGGGATGGGGTGTGGTAGGACCCTGTGGCCTCCACCAGGGAGCCTCTGGGCCTAGTACAACCCATCACCGCGATTGTAATTAATTATGTTATGTAATGTATGTTATGTAACTATGTGCCTACTGTTTACAAAGGTATTCCATTAATTTCAGGCTGGATGCTGACATCTTAAGCAGTACCTCATTAGAACTCTTTTGGCATTATAAACAAAGTTGATAATTAATGCCACTGAACCACTTCTTTCTTAATGATACTGGCAAATCAACTCAAAGCACTCCTTCGATGTATAGTAATCTGTAACATTAAAAAAATGAATTGGGTACCATGTTCTGAGCATGTTCTGTTAATCAACGGCCACAATTTTACTTTGTGAGGGTTGCATGTTTGACATGCCTGTGCTTAAAGTATAATTTTAAAAAGCTGATTTTAAATATTTTTCTCAAATACATAGCTACAATTGTTCTAGGTTTATCTTGTTTGGTACCATTGTGTTTGTGGAAGAAAGGGCTTTTGAATGATACCCAATTTGACCCATTTTTGATGACACTGTATTATCAAAATTTCCACCAACCAGAGGACCCAGGGGGAGGTGGGAAAGCGATTTCCCACCACACTGCAGACACCATTGAAATTATGATTCTGTAGATTGTTATGACTCAAATGACCCCTCCCTTACCTTTCTATCATTAACTTGCCCATGGAATACACATGCTCCCTAATTAAAAAAATGAGGATGTTCTCAGTGTTGTCTGTTGGTGTGGCAGAGATATGCTTATAGCCAGATGAAATAAATATTTAAATCTATATGCTATCTAAGTTGTTAATTTAAAGAGAGAACACAAGATCTCAGAAAGATGGGACAGGGAAAAGGCGTAAGACTCTGACAAGGCTGATTTGTGGTCTTGAATCCTAGGGTGAGGAAAATAAAAGTCCGTATGGCATAAGCCATCATGCAGGGTGAGTTAGCAAAGGAGGAAGTCATGCTTAGGGGACTGAGCCTGAGGTCCCCAATACCAAAAGCAGAAGTTAAGATAAACCTTACTCTGATAAGGTAAAAAGTTTTCTACAAATAAACGTAACCTAATTCAAGGTAATTTCTGTTTGTTTATTTCAAGGGAACATGATAAAGACCCTGAGAGTTTCTTTAAAGTATTGCTGAAACTTAAGGAGATGGACCTACCTTTTCATGTGTCTGTCCTTGGAGAGACCTTCACTGATGAACCAGGTACCTTTTGGAATTATCTAATTCTTCAGGTGGCATAAGCCAGACAATTCTAGAAATTATGATGTTGGTAAATTACATAGTAAAACAAAAAGATGCTGGTATGTTATAAAATCAAATAGTTGTATTAAAAATACTTCAGCGCTCTTTGATATTACTTGAGAGTATAAAGCCATTTATTTATGATATGTGTTCCATTTAATGTATCTATATGGATGTAAAATATATAGATGTAAGATTGGATAGTTCAGAGAATTATTAATGAGATACAGAGACTTTCAACTCTAGGTCACTGGTCTGAATTCTGCCCTGACCAAAAGTCATTACTATTTATTTGATGGCACTTTGGCCTAGCCCTATATGAAATAAGTAAAATGAGTCTCAGTCCATTTCCTAATGGACAAGTGTTAACATCATAAAGACTACCATCATAATTGGCACTAATTGTTGGCATTATCAGCAGAAAAGACAAGACATGGATTACAATGGAATTAAACTATCCTCTCACCCTAAGAGTGGTCCCTTCAGGTTATACTTAGGTCATATATTTATATATTTACATACATACACAGAGAGACACAGAGCATGTCAGATATTCAGTTGGTATGAATTAATGTAACTATTGACGTCAGTGGAATTTTGCCAGTTTAGACTAGCTAAGGATCTGGTCCTAATATTTCTGTGCAGTCATCTGAAATGTCTGAAATACTGCTATTGTTGTTTGTTATAATTGATGTGCCAACTATGTGCTTGGGCCTTAGAGGGAACTTTTGTTTACTTGAACAAACATACTCCAAGTTTGTTGCAATTTATGTTAAGGTATTTTTTTCTATTTCTGTGTCAATTGCTCTACATACTGTTTAACTAACCTCTGACCAAGTTTTTGTTCTCCATATCCTTAGATAATAGAATTGTGACCTTGCGGGATGCTTCTTGATATTGGTTGAAATTCAACCCCATTCCCTACATGGTTTTACATTTTTTGCAATTGCCCTGCTTTAAGTAGTAATTGTTTTCTTCTTGGAGATTGTCCGGTAGACGCAGACACTAATTTAGATTGAATCTAGGGATCATTTACACCATGACCATGTCTTTATACCAATTCTATAATACCTTTGGTATAAAAGTTGCATAGAGACTTGAGGCTATATTCGAAAAAAGATTTAGGCTCTTCAGGGCCACTTTAGATGCCCAAATCCCAGAATCAGGCCCCACTGGGATTCAGAAAGACCCATATCAGCTCACCCCGAATCTTGTTGGTGCCTAAACTCTCCTAACACCTAAATTTTTGCATTAAGAGTTCCCTAAGTTTCTGCCTCTGCACATACGCACTGCAGCCCCATGACAGGCATCTGGATGCCTATGTCCCAGAGCGTAACTGGTCAGTGGGGCCCAATCCAGTAAGTGTGTTCAGAGCTCACCTGCTGGACTGGGCCCCTACAGAGAAGTTCACACAAAACCCAAAGGGTTGGGGAGAGGCCCTCCCTCCTCATGTGTAGTCCAGTGGTTAGAGTGCTCGCTTGGGATGCAGTAGACTCCTGGTTCAGTTCCCCTCTTCACCTGAGGGGGAGAAGGCATTTGAACAAGGATCTGCCACATTTATAGTGAGTACCCTAGCCACTGGGCTATGGGATAGTCTGACAGGGGGCTCCCTCCATCTCTCCTGTTGAAGTTGTTCCACTGTGGATAAATAATTTCAAAAGTAATTGGAGCAGAGGAAGTGGATCCTGGATCTTTTACCTCCCAGTTGAATGCTCTAACCAGCAGGCAGCAGAATCATTTTCATGCTCTCTCTCTCTCTCTCTCTCTCTCAGACCCAATGATTCTTTCATTATTTATCCACAGTGGAGCAGCTTAAACATTGGGTGAGAGAGAGAGCAAGCATGAGGATCCAGTCCCCCTGCTCCAATTACTTTTTGAAATTATTTAACCACAGTGGAACACTTCAGCTGGAGAGACTGACTGTCAGACTATGCCAGATCCATCAGAGAGAGCCTGCACTTGGGCACCTATTTCTGAGAGAGGGGCAGGGCTTACTACTTACCCCTCAGCTTGGCATCTCTCATTGGTTATCAGAGATGAGAAGACGCCTAGTGTACTGACTTTTGTGAATCCCATTCTAAGGCACCTGTCTCTCCCCATTTATTGTATTGGGAGCCTACAAGTGCCAAAGTCAGGCTTTGTGAATCCCAGTGATTTTTAGGTGCCTACGTTTCTTTATGAATGTAGCCCTGGAGCAGAAATGGATGTCAAGCACTCAGTGTGATGATCCTAACAGGAGCGTATGTAACATGCTGGGTAAGTGGTTATGCGGCCAGTGGCTGGCCCACTTGCAGCCTAAGGGTACGTCCACACTACCCGCCCTATTCGGCGGGTAGCGATCGATGTTCTGGGATCGATTTATCGCATCTCATGTAGACGCGATAAATCAATCCCAGAAGCACTCCCCGTCGACTCCGGAACTCCAGCTCGGCGCGAGGAGTAAGCGGAGTCGACAGGGGAGCCTGCCTGCGCCGCGTGGACCCGCAGTAAGTACTTTGTAATTCGATCTAAGATACTTCGACTTCAGCTACGGTATTCACGGAGCTGAAGTTGCGTATCTTAGATCGATCCCACCCCCCCCCCCCCAGTGTGGACCAGGCCTAAGAGGCTACTACTACCATCGTCATTAGAGGTAACAAAGATCATGGGTTCCATCCCCAACGTTGAATCAAGGTGAGGCATTACGTTATATAGCTAATATATTTGAAATGCTGCAAAAAGCATCCAGTTTTGTGCTCTGACAATTAATGGAATGCAGCAAGGTATTTCAAATATATTCATCTAATGCATTAACATGGGACTGATCTCTGCCTAGGGTACTAATATGACTCCTTTGCCCTAGTATTTGACAGTCTTTAATGTTTTTATCCTCATAACACTTCTGTGAGATAGGGAAGTGCCATTATCCCCACTGTACAGATGGGGGACTGATGCACAGTGAATAAATGACGTGCTCAAGGTCACACAGGAAGTCTACAATGGAGCAGGGAATTGAACCAAGGTCTCCCAAGTCCCAGGGTAGCATTTTAACCACTGGACAATTCTTTTGGTCTATATAAGTAGTGGGTTTTTTTCTTAGCTTTCATATAAGATCCGATCCAGCACCCATTGAAATCAGTGAAAGACTCTCATTGGTTTGAGTGGGCACTGGATCAGGTAGGTCCATAGTGCACGCTTCCAACTGTCCCACAATAAAGACACTAATTTATAACACTAAGTTTGCATCTCAGTGTATTCCTGATGCACACTCATTTCACATCAGCATAAATCACCTTGGTGTGGCATATCTGTCTAGACAGATAATCGCCTGGAAAGGAACACTTTGCAACACATTTAAACCAGCAACCACCAACCTCCCACCTCCAGTTACTCTTATGGCAGGATCCAGGTCACTGATCATCAAAGGTGAAATGACATGACTTTATGCAAATTCTACATAAGTTACCATCTTACATCCAAAATCAGTAACAGAATATAAATACATATATACAATTTAAGCTTAAGTAGTTAAAATCAGTACGTCCCTGATCCTGAGCGTTCCCAACTCCCACATTGGAAGTTAAAGATATCAGCACTAAAGCTGATCAGAAATTCTCCAGTGGAACGTTTTTCCCATCACAGAATGCGGATTGATTAAAATCGAAATGTTTCGTGAAAACAGTTTGATTTCGACAACATTTAGATGGAACCCAGGCTAGTCTACATCAGAAATCGGCCTGCTTTCCTGCCAGTTCACCTGCCCAGCTCCTTAGCAACCCACCTGGTGACCTGCTGGGGAGCCTAAGTTTCTAGGCTCCCGGGTCCTGGGCAGCCTGCGTGGCGGGCTGACAGAGAGCCTGAAAACCCTAAGAGCCACAACTCCAAAGCTCTGTGGCCCCTGGCAAGGCCGACGAGAGTGGGGGCAGGAAGCCGGTAGAAATTACCGGGGTCCGGAAGGGGACCCGGGACTTGACTATCCGGGGCCCGGCGGTCTGGAAGGGGGCCCGGGACCTGACTCTCCGGGGCCCGGCGGTCCGGAAGGGGGCCCAGGACCTGACAATCGGGGTCCGGAAGGGGGCCCAGGGCCCGACTATGTAAAGATTTTTAGCCAGTCCGTCCTTGCTGGGGGACCCTAAAAAAACTTTTCACCGGGGCCCGAACCCGCTCTCAGTGGCCCTGGCCCCTGGCACAGCTGGGGCTCCCAGGCTTCTGGCTCCACTTCAAGCCAACAGGCAGGATAATGGGGAACTGGGAGCTCGTAAGCCCTGGGAGCACCGGCTCCTTAGCCACCAGGCTCATAGCTTCAGGGAAGCCACCAGGTGGACTGCCCCAGACCCGGGGCTTTATTCTACTTCACAAAGTATTTCAAAATATTTGGTTTTCATGTCAAATTGCAATGAAAACACATTTCAAATTATCCAAATTCTGTGTGACATGGAATTACTTTTCTCCGTCCAGCTCTAATCAGCACATCTAAGAAGATGCTCAACACCTCCCAGAACCAGGACCTTGTTTTCTAGTTAAGGCAGGATTCTGTATTTGCCTGTGTTATAACTGATAAAAATACTAACACCTAACGCTGTGTAAAATGCCTCTTTCTGTGTGCTTTTGACCTTAATAGTATCTTCAAAGTAGTACGGGAGAAATGGAATCTGAAACAGAGATATTGTATTTAAAATAACATTTAGGGTTAAGAACTCCTTTGGAGAACTTCTGGTTTATATCTATCGTGAAACAAGTCATTCATCTTTAATATTTGCATATAATACTCTTCTGCACTTTGCTCCTTTTCCTGGTTTGTGAGGACAACTATTCTGTACAAAGTTTTACACAATTCAAAAAGAACTGGAGCTAATTCTGACTATCCAGAGCTTATGTTGGGCATATTATACAAATAAACAGTAAGAATAACCCTATTTGGGAAGTATGTGCAGTAAATTAAGTAGCTTTTTAAAACTAATGATGGGTAAACCTCAAAACATTGGTAGTTTGGCTCACATATAAACCTGCTTTGTATATTTTCACCTCTTGAGTCTGTAAAATTGGGCTTGAAACAATTGGTCTTAGAACAAGCTTATTTGTCAGATTTCTAGTATTCCCTGCTTCCTATTCAACCAGAGATATCACAAGAATAGTCTTCTTTCTAGTATTCTGGCACTTCCTCCTCTGGCCCTAATAGGAAATGAATCTGGTCTAAAATAACTTTGTGAACCTCTGAAGTTGTTCAATTTCATTTGAGCATTAGGTGAAGATTGTTGGTCCTGTTCTTCTGTGTTGGGTTGTTTGTTTGTTTTTGCCCAGTTCTTTTTATATGACTTTATGAAAGCCTGTTCTCTAAAGGCAAGTCTTCAAAAGAGATTCTCACTTGTGTGCTTAGGCACAGAAATTTGGGGCACTCTTCAGAGAGAAAGAAAAATACAAAAGTTTTACTATACAGTATAGAATGCGTCACTAGCCACATGAAGGCAGCGTGCCTTGCACTCTGGGTGAGACAGAAGGAGTATGACTTATCCGTCATAGAATTAGAAGGGACTGCAAGGGTCGTCTAATCTAACCCCCTGCCAAGATGCAGGAACTCTTGTGTCTAAACTATCCAAGACAGATGGCTATTCAGACTCCTTTTGAAAAATGTGGGTTATATTTTCCTGGTGGCTCCAAAAGGAGTACTGGCTACTGTATCATTTATCTGCCTTTTTCAAGGTGAGACTTTTCTTTGGTTTTCTGTTAACCATTTTGTGTTAATTTTGTTTCACTCTCTCCACCAGTGGAATGAGGAACAGGACAAGCAGATACACTGATAGCTGGACCAATGACAGGTCTAAGGTGCAACCTCTAACAGCACTCAGGTTTCTGTATAGTTTCTGTCATTGGTATGGACAGGGCCGGCTCCAGGCACCAACGCAGAAAGCGTGTGCCTGGAGCGGAAAGCCGCGGGGGGGCGGCGTGATGGTCGCCGTGAGGGCGGCAGTCAGTCAGCCTTCAGCGGTGTTTCTGCGGGAGGTCCACCGTTCCCGCAGATTCGGCGGCAATTCAGCGGTGGGTCCGCCAACAGCGTGGGACTGGCAGAGCTCCCGCAGGAATGCTGCCGAATCCATGGGACCAGCGACCTCCCGCAGAAACGCCGCCGACGGCTGTCTGACTGCCGTGCTTGGGGCAGCACAAATCATAGAGCCGCCCCTGGGTATTGAAGCGACCCAGCATGGCTAGAAATACAGAAACTCATAGAATCATAGAATCTCAGGGTTGGAAGGGACCTGAGGAGGTCATCTAGTCCAATCCCCTGCTCAAAGCAGGCCAACCCCAACTAAATCATCCCAGCCAACTCTCGTGAACCATAGTGATGGGAGCAATATAGAAGAATCTAATGACATTCAGGGCACCTTGCAAAGCTCATCTTTTCCCCAAATATTTGAAAATGGTGGGAATAATAAGCATGGAGAATACTTGTGGGGAAAGGGAGAATTGAATTTTTAAGTTGCCTGTCTTACTACTTACTGGTGGTTTATATTTACCTATACTACTTCACTTAGGATACGTTTTTAAGTTATGTCTAGGGTACCTACAGCATATGGATATTTGTCCATTTGTCTATTTTTATAAATGTAAATAAATAAATATAGAAACTCTTGAAACCATCCTGGCTAGAAATGGGTGCTATATATGACTCAAGAGCTAGGAAACTCACTTTCTGATGGCATACGGCACTTGGTTTTAGCACTGATCGACTGACATATTGGATCTTAAAATCACAACATTATTATTATGAAAAAGAAAAATTATTTTAAATAATGTTTAGAGATCTTAAAGTGTGTCTGTTAAAATTGTTTCCTTTCCTGAGTTAGACTAATATAGGAGGAGGGGTGAAAAAAGTAGCACCAGATTTCTAAGGTAATTTTTCTGTAAAATATGTGACACATACAGAATATATGATGGTGTCCTGTGGAGACAAATTTTATTGGCAGTCATTTTGGATGATGATGCATATTGTATTTGTAGCTTCTTGTGGCGAAGAGAATCACTAGCCAGTGTGCTACCTTCTGGCTAGGAAGGGCATTGCAGGGTTTCATCCTCTGTAGTCCTGCTGGCCAGATCCATCTATGGTCCCCGCTTGACTTGTGATTTGGCTTCTGACTCCGGCCATGTCACCTTTGGTCTCATTCCTTTTGGGGTAAACCAGGATTTTCAACCAATAGTCTTTCTGGCCTCTAGTGTCTGGAGTCTTCTGGATAGTCCTCCCAGTGAGGCTGGAGGGAAACCCAGTCCCTCCCTCTACCATGGGTTCCAGCTCAGGGACCTTTGTGGGAAGTGGTTAAGTTCTGTCTGGTCAGACTTCTTGCTTCTTTCCTAGCCTACTTCCTACAAAATGTCCACCTTCTCCTCCAGGGGTTCATATTCTCAGCAAGAGTCTGCCTAGGGTCCAACCCCTAGTCTCAGTATTCAAGGCACCAAAAGAGAAGAAAGTAAATTAACAGAAATAAGGAGCGGTTCCAGCTTCTCTGTCCTACCTGGATCCTCCAGCAGTCTGTATTATTGCTCAGTGTTCACAGTCAGTCCAGCGTAGCTTGGTTTTCTACAGTGCTCCTTTCTGGGAGATGAGGGCCATAAGTCTGTCCACCTCTGCAGTCTGGGGCCTTATGAACTGAGCTTCTCCCTTTTGTAAGGTCTTCCTCCAAGATTGGCATGCGTCACAGGTGCAGCAGGATGGGACTGCCTGAACCCAAAGCTGTTCTTTAACCCTTTCTTGCCTTGTTTCGGGGTTGTATACACATACTTATGTACATCATGAGTAGTGCAGATCATCCCAAATTCATGCCAATAAAACATAATATACCACACCTCATGTTTTTATTGTCTATCTATCCATTCATCCTCATATATAAATAGACTTTATATAAAGGGCAATGTGATGAAATATGATTCATCACTATGGATTAGAGGGGCCATATTCCCCATGAATGTCATATGTAGGTCATCCCTAACAAGTGCCAATAAAAGTTATGGCACATACTTTGATGAAAATTTATTTAAAGAGTTTTTCAGGTTTCTAAAGGAATTTAAAGGTATTGTATTTTATATCCTCTAGTTATAAGACTAAATTCCCTTAGTATCACAAGTTCCTACTTTAGACGCTTTGGAGATAGAGGAAAAATATAATTGATACATTTTATATTATACCTTAAAAAAAAAGCCAAAATCCGGCCATACTAGTTAAAATAACAACCTGGTTTAGAGGCAACACGGAAGCAGCAATACAACATTTTATATATAGCTGTTTCCTCATTGTCTCTAAACCAGGTTGTTTATATATAACAAATGGAAGAAAGGGGAAGTTAATAGGAATGAATATAAATCAGAAGATAGGAATTGTAGAAAATTGATAAGGGAAGCAAAGAGACACAAGGATAAATCTATGGCCAACAGAGTTAAAGCTAATAAGGAGGAGTTTTTTAAAATATGTCAGATACAAAAAGAATCCTGAAAATGGTTATTGGTCCATTATTAGATGGAAATGGTAGAATTATCAATAATAATGCAGAAAAGACAGAGGTGTTCAATAAATATTTCTGTTCTGTATTTTGGGGAAAAAACGGATGATACAGTCTGAATATATGGTAATAATAACATTATTTCCCTACCATGAGTATCTCTTAAGCATATTAAACAGAAGCTACTAAAGTTAGACATTTTTTTAAATCAGCAGGTCCAGATAACTTCCATCCAAGAGTTTTAAAAAAGGAGCTTGCTGGACCATAATGTTGCTTTTCAATAAGTCTTGGAGCACTGGAGAAGGAAGTTCCAGAAGACTGGAAGAAAGCTAATGTTGTGACAATTTTTAAAAAGGGTAAACAGGATGACCTGGATAATTATAAACCTGTCATCCTGACATCGATCCCAGGCAAGATAATGGAGCAGTTGATATGGGACCATAGGTGCTAGAACTAGACATTCTGGGGGTGCTGCTGTATCCCCTGGCTTGAAATGGTTTCCATCATATACATAAATCAAGATTGGATGTTTTTCTAAAAGATAAATTGTAGAAATTATTTTGGGGAAATTCTATGGCCTGAATTATACAGGAGGTCAGACTAGAT
>JBAIAC010000019.1:19567500-19627500 GCA_037349315.1 Chelydra serpentina | reverse complement strand
CGATAATTAGCAGTCTTCTGTTATTACTAGACTCAGGTGTCACAACTGTGTCTCATCCTCATTACAGTAAAAATTTCACCTATCAGATTCATTATTGCTAGATAATGCGACTGAGAGCCTTAGCAGGCCCTCCAGAAAAGTAATTCAGCCAAGCAAAATTATCAGCTAATTATATTTAGAATCAAAAGCCCAACAACTATTTGCAGATAAATTGTATGAATTGAAGTGAATAGATCTGAATATTAAGATTCATAGATTTAGCAGACGATTTGTTAATTGGAATAAAAAGGTCATTTACTAGCCATTTTAACAATAGATCAATTGGAATTCTATTTATTATTTAACTGGTAATGCTTAAGAATTGAAATAATTAATTATTGTATTATTGTCATGATATACTTTTCTTCTAAATGACAAAAATATGTGAAAGTTATGATCATGCTCTTTTTATATTGAATCTAAAATCAATGTAAAATATATAGCGAATGTTATTTCCAATATATTTCAAACTCTAGGAATTATGATCTGAAAGGTGTATAGTATGGAGGAGTTAATGCTCAACTCCAGGAACCTCTGAGGAAATATATTCAGTTTTTACTGTATATAGGTAGAAAACTAGTATGTAAATGAGATCCTCTGCAAATGAAAGAATAATTCTAAATCTTAACTTTTTTCCAACAAACTACAGAAATATTGGATTCTAATTTTACTAATTCCTAATGACGACAAAGGTTTTGGTAAGGGGATGTTGCATGGCCAATTGATGACTCAGATTGCTTCTTGGCCTGCAGCTATTACTGAAATGTCCATGGTTTCACTTTTTCTTTTATGATGAAAGAAAACTTTAAAATTCTACTTGTTTTGATATCTGACACAATATTTACAAATTGAAAAATTATCAAGTAAATCACATACTAGAAACATTTTCCTTTAATCAAAAAAATATAGTTGTAGACTTTGTACGCTTTGAATTTTTTGTTAATGTTTAAAATGCAGTTTGAAATGCATGTTATTTAAAACAACATGAAATTACAATTGTTTAAAGTTTATTATGACAAAATTAGCTATTAATACCTTGCTAAGTATTTGAGAGGAAATGTGAATCTTAGTCCTTCTAAGGCTAAGGACAGATTTAAAACAAAACTTTCTTTCCCCAAAAAAACTTAACAGGACAAAAGGAAACAATTCTTTCTGAACCAAGTTAGGCGAATGTAATAAAATAAAAACAAAATGCACAGAAACACGTTAAAATGCATTTGTTTTGTCATTATAAATTTGAAAAAGTGATTGTTGACAAGACCAGAAAATAAGCTGAAGTTAAAAATAAAGTCCTCCTTTGGTCAGCATGTTAGATATATTCAAAGGCTCTCATAAAATAAACATATTTTTAAAAGTGCTTTGCATTTCACTGTGTAATTTCTGGCCAACAGAAATTACAGTTGTATCTTCAAAGTTTATTATATGTCAGATCAGTGGTCATTATGCAGAAGGAATAAGTTAAATACTCAGTACTTTAACCTGGTCAGTTATCAAAATGCAAATATAAACATGATCATTTCTCTTTATATTTGCTATTTGATAACTTTCTGCCATTCTTTTGCAATTATAAAATATTTAGGTTTGATATTATGGAAGGTTATGTAAATTATTCCTTAAGAAAACAACAATATAAAACACTAAATGCTTTGGCAAAAGGTTCTTGACAGTATTTATTTAAAAAAATACAAATTTTGTGTCCTGAGTCACATGATCTGAAGCATGTGTATAAAACTAAGATGTCCCAACATCTTGGCACTTTTCTTAGACAATGTTTAAGTGTAACGTTTGAATTCCTATAGTTTAAGAACAAAACACTTTATGCCAAGTAATTGTTATTGCATGAATATCCTTGTTTTTCTGCAGCGTTATTAAGAAAAGCTGTCCATACTTCACCATGTTGTTACATGTGTCTGTCTGCTGATTATAAAATGTGTTAAACAGTATTTAAAAAACAAAAAAATGCAGAGCCGCGCTTTGATTTATTCAGCGAACAAAACATATGCTCGCTGTTCTGTTCTATGTAATTCATATGATCAATAAAATTATCTTTAAAAAGAGCAACTTTGGCAGTTAGAAGGATTATACTACTGAACAGGGAAAATGATTTACTTCTGCTTTATATAGTCAACTTCTATGCTGTTGGACCAAAAGATGTTTTTTGGCTCACTGATGTATTGTTAATGTATTTGTTTATTATTTTTAATCTTTAGGATAGAAGCTGTATATTGTGGTTGTTATCCACTATGTCCCAACGCTTTGGTGTATCCAGAAATATTTCCAGGTAGCTGCTTTAATGCACATTCTTTTTGTTGAAATTTAATACATGATTCATGTAAAGTTTGAGAATAAACTTAAGCAAAAGCAATTGTTTATTTGGCAAGCCAACATGTTAGTGTTAAGGAAAATTTTATGTGTTTTAATACATTAGACTAAGTTTATATTTACCATCTGTTCTTTCAAGATAACACAAAAGCAAGTTTGAAATAGCATTCTTCATTGTTAGCATACACAACCCATAATCATACATTTTTATAAAAAGGTCAGTGCTGCTGCAGTGGCTTGCAGATTTTTTTTAATGATATACAAAGAGAAAAATAGACGCCTGAACATCACACCAAATTATTTAAACAATTTAATACTTAATAATATGCAACTGTGGTACAGGATACACACTAATATAGTATCAGTTCTTTGAAAAATCTCATCACTAAATGTATCACATATGCATTGTGTTACATTAGAATAATGTATTTTAATCACCCAAAGGAGATGTCTAAACAGCACAACTACACAGTCTTATTTAGCATTAAACATCCTTGTGAGCTGAGGTAACCTTATAAAATCATGCTTAAATAATGTAAAACATGAGGCGGCACAGAGCAATATGCATTTTTAATTAGTAAAGTGACTAATATCGAGTGTGTGCTTTGAGGTTTTTGTTTCATTAAAAATGTATCTGTTTTTCCTGCAGCTGAATATCTGTATTCTACACCTGAACAGCTTTTTAAAAGGCTTCAGAATTTCTGCAAGAGACCAGATATTGTAAGGAAACATCTCTATAAGGTAGTTGTTCAGAATAGTTTTACAAGATATAATGCCATATTGAAGTACAAAGAAAAAAACTTAAAACAACAACAACATTTAATTAACATACTAATGTTTAAAGGAAACATGCTAGGGAGGGATATTAGTCGTTACACTAACAAGGATTAATTAAACTAGATGCCAGTTGTATTAACCTAGGTCTTATGAAATACATACACTTAATGCATGCTACATGCTTTTTTTAAAATTTATTGTTTTCTAAAATGACTGTCCTTTACATTTGGACCCAAGAGGCTTATAAAAATGAACCTGGATTAATGTAACTCATTAGTTTAAAAGGAAAGTAAAAGAAAGATCCTACAATTATACTAATGAGGATAAACCTACCTTCCTATCATAATTTCATCTGCAGTCCTCAAGATGTCGAGGTGAATGACATCAGGTAAGTTCCTTTTGCCCCCTTTGGAACTATTTTGGCAATTATTTTGAATATTTAACCCTTTGTACTAAAAGTTTAAACAAAGTAAAAGTTAACTCTTAATGTGCTTATAATTTCTTATATGAAGAACTTAGAAGAAAGTTTACGAAAGCATCATTTACTAATATTTATCCCACCATTATTCTTTGCAATGATTTCTTTAGAAAAATAAAAGTTTAGATTGTTGGAATGACCAATAACATTCTGATCCATTAGTCAATGCTAAACTTGCTTTCAGATTTTTAAGATGCATTTGTACGCCATGATAGTAATTAAACTTTTCTTTAGTTATGTGTTTGTAAATCATATACTGATTTTTACATTATTTCACTAATAACCTATTATCACATGGTGATGTTTTGATAACATAGCTATTATTTTTACATGTGCTAATGTGAAAATGTACAACACTGAGTGCTAAATTAAGGCTCTTACGAGCCTCAGATGCCCTGGGGACCGGTGCAAGGCACATTGCCCGAGCGTGATAAAGGCATAACAGGTAGCATTTTAAAAAGCATCTAGATCACTTAGGAGCCTGAGACCTATTGAAAGTCAATGGGACTTAGGCTCTTAAATCACATAAGCACTTTTAAAAGTTTCCCCAGCATCTTTAGAGGTCTGGAGGAGCATGGATAGAAGTGCCCCTTGTGATACCTGTTCAAAGGGGTTAGCAAGTGCTCTCTTTTTCTCTTTAGCGCCCCCAGCATGCAGGTAGTGGACCTGCCAAGTAAACCTCTCCTAACCTGGGCCACTGGTAGTACCAGCAGCACTCATCCCCCTATCCCCATGCTCCTTGCACTGTGAATCAGAAAATGCCTAGCCTCTCAAGTATGCATCACCTGCCCCCTCCCTCCCTTTAGCACACCCGTGCAGGAGGAGGTATAATTTAGTCCTGAATGTAAGTTTGACTTATTTTGTGACCTAAAAATAGATATTTACATAATGATACATCAAAAGAAGCTGTTGTTTCTGCAGGAAACAGTTAAACTTCAAGTAAAAAAGGAGAGAACCAAAAATGCAATTTAACACCCAATTTCAAGCTCATTATCTTTCATTGTCTATTAACTTGGCAATGGTTCAGAAGGTAGCTCATAATAGTTTAAAATGCTGACTGAACACTTCCAGTATTCAGCATTACTTCTTGAGTCAGTACTATACATGGAGACTTCAAAGAGAAAACAGTCCTTAAACGTTTACCTTGACATTTCCCAATTTTTTGCATTCGGTTAGCAGTTTTCTTTCACATGGATCTACCTTATGCATACGGATCCCTAGCTCCTGCATAAATGGAATGCTAGGATGCTGAAAATGGAAATAGTGGTAGAACCAACATTGATACTAAAAGGGTATGATATCAAAGTATGGTGCAGAGAGGGATGTGTACACAGCCCCATAAGCAAAATGCTTCATTTGCGTTCAGTGCCGCCTTTTAAAAAAACACTCCTTGGTGAATAAGTTATAAGTAAAGTGCCACCACAGAAATGGAGTAGTTTATCACATCACTTCAAGTTGCACGTTATTAACCCTGCAACTGAGTGTTTGCAAGTTTTAAGCATTTGTAGTAGTTTTTGAAACAAGTAGCACTGGAAGGACTTGGAAAAAATCATTTTAGAATTACAAAACTAGAGCTTGATCCAAAGCCCGTGACAGTCAGTAAAAAGATTCCCTTTGACTTTAATGGGCTTTGGATCAGGCTCTGAGAATGTGAATACAGTTATTCCCTTTTGCACATAGACCCAAATATACAAGAATTGTTTATTTTGCAAATAAACTACCATTAAAAGGTTCTGAAAGAATGTCCACTTAGAAATGTGTTGTAAATGAAATACTTCTTCAGACAGTTGAAACTAGCAGTAAACAATACCTCAGCGATGAACTCATCTGGGGCATACATGTATGGCTTATTCACAGATATGAGTTGCTTTACATTTAGGAGTCCATATACAGTATGTACAGTAGTGATACAGGGAAAGTAGGAAAAGAGATCTGCTATGGCAACTTGCTCCTTTTTTCTTCTTTCATAACCTTTTCCGGCATGCTCCATGACTAGAAGTTCAAAATACAGCTGTCTGTTCCTACAAAGAGACATAAAAACTCTATAAAAGCAAAAAGAATATTTTTCTTTTACATTTTAGACATTCTGTCTCATAAGTCTTGAAATAGAAATAAGCCTTTGCTTACATTTTCTGCTTATTTGTGTTGCCATTGTATTATTGAGAGTATCGAAAGTAGTCAAATACATTGCTGTATTATTCTGTTGATTTTATGCAGTGCTCGTGCCAACTTATAAAGTTAGAGGCGAAGGAAGATAGAATGTTACAAAAAAGGCAATCAACTTAAAAAATGTAGGATACCAAAGGCTATGCTGTGAATAAGTCTTGGTTGCACTGTGAAGTATAAAGTGAAGCCAAGTACCTCTGATCGCCCAAGCAAAGCTGATATCTACCAGAACACAAGGCCTGGAGTGTCACTATTTGTGTTAATGGAAGTTCAAACAAGCAGGCTCCCCCGCCCTCCAGTCCCATGAAAGTGAACAAGCTAACACAATAGACTTACAGTTAACTGTATATTACATAAATACATATTTATAGTATTTTAAAAACATACATAAGTACTGTAAGTACCTAATAAGGACTTTTCATGGTATACACTGTTTATCCTTTATACTTCAATGGCACTGACAGCTCATTTCATCTTGAATGCTCCATCCCACAATTGATTAACAGATGAAGAGGGGATAGTTATCACAAAAAATTGTTTGTTATCAATTATTTGCTCTGCTCTAGTTTTATTTAGCTAAAAGTTAGTCTTTGTTTTTGTGTATTCTAAGCCAGAATCAAACAAATAACAATGGTGCATCAGCTCCCAATGCCAGCTTAATGAGCACAGCTAAGCTTTCTATCGACTTCAGCTCATACAGGCAAATTCATTCATATATCAGTTTAACTGAGAGCAGAATTTGGCCCATTTTCTGATATTACTATTATTTCTGTAACACCACAAGAGTACATTACATGCATATGAAGACACATGACCAGATTTTTATCTCATTTACACCAGCTTAAATCAGGAGTACCTACACTGAAGTCAGTGGCATTGCACTGGTGTGAAACCAGTTTAAGTAAGTAAGATTCCAGTCAGGTCTACTTCCTCTGCCTTGAGTAATTTACAGTCTAAGGGCTCAATCATGTTATTTAGTAGAACTAATCGGAAAAAAATCCGATGAATCATTTTTAGTCAGGATTTGCCAATTAATCGAAAATGAACTGGTTTTTGGAAACGGTTTGATTTTGACAAATTTCTGATGTACCACAGAACCTCAAAGGTTGGTAGCTTGCACTTGCAGGGTTCCCAGGCTCCCAGTTCCCTTTCAACCTCCCATGCAGGCTACCAAGAACACAGGGCTTCCTGGGCTTCCAGGCCCATCAGCTCTGGCAGCCCACTAGCCTGGCTGATTTGGAGCTGGAGAACTCTACAAGCTCTGGAAGCTGCCAACTAGAAACTGGAATGACATAATTCTTGTCAGTTTTACTGCTGCCCAGGGGTGGCACTGGTCAGCCTCTTGTTAACTTGACACCAAGAGTCTGTTCAGTTTTAACACTGCTGTTCAGTAATGGGCACCAGTTAAACTGACAAGAATCCTATCAGTTTCAGGCAGCAGCTTCCAGGGCCCCTACCTGTGCTGCAGCCTGCCAGGCAGACAGTCAGGGATCCTTATGAGCATATATTGTTTCGAGATGAAATAAATAAAATATTTCACGATTTCAGTTGTATGAAAATTTCTGAGGTTTTTTTTCTCTTGGTCCCAATTCAAGGCAGAAAAAATTGTTGAGATCTCAAAAATTTCCTGGGTTGGGAAAACCATTTCCCATCCAGCTCTCCGAATTAGGCATAGCTAGGTGTTGCAGGCTGAGCGGGCTTAGAGGGAGTGCCAGGAGGCATTCTGAGTTCCTTGGTGCACAAAAACCAGTCACACACCTGCATGGGGTGCAACATATACCTGCCCTCTCCACTGCACAGCTGGCTGATTTCATTGCTATGAGCCTGGTGTGGGCAGTTCCTTCTCTTTTTGGGGTGTCATGCACCACAGAAGAATAGCACAGGAGAGCAGAGACTTGCAGTTCTATGCAGCATTTACATAGGTCATGCAAGAGCATGGGGAAGCTTTACTCCTTAATCACTCCTCCCCCCCACCAGGAAAAAATAGGTTGCTCACCCACATAAAGGCGAAGGAGAAACTGTCCTGTTATGAACATAGGAACTGCAATATTGGATCAGATCTATGGTCCATCTTGATGAACTTTGAGAAGACCCAGTGTTATCCTTTGTTGTGACAAAAATTGACCATTTGTATCCTGTCTCTTAGCCATTTTTTGATCCATGACCACACTTTGCCTCTGACCCCATGATTACTTAGTTTCTTCAGTAACTTTTCGTGAGCAGCTTTGTCAAAGTCTAAGTAAATTCTATCTACTTGGTTCTCCTTTTTCCATTACTTTGTCACATTCAAAGAATTCTAATAGATGGGTGAGAGATGATTTGTCTTTAGTTTCTCAGTTACTTAGATGTTTCATTGTGTTCCTTGTTAGAAAAATACACACAAGCAGGGAAAGGTGAGTGACACAAAGTCATGTCATTTGGATTGTTTAGGATAGACGGGCTACTTTTTGATTCCAGATGGTTTTATTTACTATCTGTTACATTGTTATTCTGATTTTAAAGTATTTTATATTATAACAATAGCAGGGAACAGACGATGCATTAGCCTGCACCCTAAAATCGATTGTTAAAACATGGAGCAAAGAAGGAAATTTATAAAATTACTGAGCAAAGAATTACAAGCCATGCTGGTTTGTACAATGGTGTACTTCTCAGATGGCTTAAGGCAGTTAGCCTCATGCCTCAAAATGCACCGAAGTCACAGACCCAGTATTTGAACACTTGTTTCCAAAGGCATTTGGTGTATTTGAATGTTAAGTTCCAAAGGTAATTACTGCATTGGTAAAGTTTCTCCTCCTAGATTCTTCTTGACCTAATTGTTACTTAAAAAAAGAGGACAAGGTGGTTTACAGGGTTTGAACTGAGACAGTTGAAAGTGGTTTAGTGAACTGCTGTTTTCTTGAATGTTGGCATATTGTGCTCCCAATGTGAGCGCTCCTATTAAATAAACTCTAGTTCTTATGGTTGCAAAGGTAAACTTAAAAATGTTACTGGAGCATAAACTTATGCAGCGCTGCCTACCTGAATCTGCAGATATCCTGAAGTAATAGCTGTGAGAATAGGGTGAACTGGCCCTCTTAATTTGAATGAAATGTTAACTCTGAAGTCTAATGATGATCATTTAAATGGCAATGTTAATTATTTCATTGCTGATACAATGGAGCCTCTTCTTTCTTGAATGATTTTGTTATGGAAAATGACTCTTCTGCTAGTGAAATCTTATTTTCATGCCTCCAGTGGGAGGAGCTTGTTTTGTGGGTGGAGCTTGGAAGTGTACCAATTCTTCCTGCCTCCCCAACTCAGCTATTGGTGGTTTAGGAACTTTTGGTTGACTCATATTCCACTCCTTCAAATAACAACCAGTGAGGGCCTTCGCAGTTTTATATATACAAACAAACAAAAACCACACAAGTATACAGTTGTGTAATGGTACTGGCTTATCAGAACACCATAAAACCCAAACACACTTCCACTGATGTACACACAAAGGAGAAGGACATGAGAATTTATTTGTATCCTACAGCAGGTTGTTATGAAATACAGGCCAAAAAATCAGGACTAGTCTGGTAAAATCAGGGCTAGTATCCACATTACTGCTACTCAATCCTGCCAATTTTACTTCAAAAAATATTTAAATTGAGTTTAGTGCATGTGAAAAATGATAGATTAAAAATACTGGAGACTGAAGTCTTCCATCCACAGAACTGATAGTAACACAACACACAATAAACTTCCATATAATGCCCCTGCCATGGTCTGCCCTGTCTAAAAGTGGGAGAGATAGTTTGGTCTTCCTGCCCATTCAGTCCTTGGCAGCAACTCTGCTGACACTGCCAACCACACTTACAGTTGTTTGTTGGCATGAATACTTTTCTAATAGCAAATAAACGGAGACTGCCAAATAATTTCCTGTAGACCATTAAAAAAAATCAGTAACTGAGTCACTACTGACCTAGAGCAGATTTGAACCAGTGGCTTAGGTGAAGAGTGGGCATCGTATCCCTTTCTTAGTCTTCTGGACTTTCCAGACCCTGCTGTTTACATTATTTAATAGAAAGTGAATGTTAAAAATAAGCATATTTGTAAACCAAGTTGTGCTAAAATTCATGATTGCACCATTCTTAAAACAAACTGCACAGTTCCTACTTTTGGTAGAGTGATGCTTCACCTGTGACTGTCCCTTTAAAAGTGACACTTGTTTCTGGGGAAAGGAAATGAAATCATCACTTAAGCATCTTCTGGTTTTGTTCTGATTTAAAAACTTCTCGGTCAGACATGAAGCCTCCTAAGCACAGCAACATGCTGATATCAGGTGAGGTGTTTGCAGCAAACAGCACTTGTTTACAAAAATGTTCCATCCTGGGATTGGGAGTCTAATACTTTGATCCAATCAGAGGGCAGGATTTTCTGACCCTGGGTTACAGTAGTATTTATACTATCTGCATTACTTCAGAATCTACCTGTGAAGAAATGAAATAGTTCTATATTAATCAAGCATTTATGTTGTTTTGTTCACACTAAGGACAGCTCTTTTGTGTTTTAGCAGCTTGTGTTCCTTCATTTGAATCTTTTTCTTTTTCTCATAGGGTGAGATGGATCAGTTTTCTTGGGCAGCACTACGTGGTAAATTCAGGTCTCTGCTCACAACAGAACCTAGGGAAGATTTGTGACAGATGGGGCTAAGTCACAAACTTGCAGCCTAAGGCAGAATCTGTAGAACTTTCCAGAGTGTGCCCATATTTACCTGATCAGAGAGAAAAGAAAATCTGCAGAGGAAGCTGAGCCTGGCTGCTTGTCATAGCTGACACAGAGCCATCTGCCACAAACCTGTGGCGGCTTCAGATCTCCAATCCCTGCCAC
Organism: Chelydra serpentina; assembly: GCA_037349315.1. NCBI lineage: Eukaryota > Metazoa > Chordata > Testudines > Chelydridae > Chelydra > Chelydra serpentina. The sequence continues at coordinate 19,616,858 of JBAIAC010000019.1, read as the reverse complement.
CACCCCAACTCAAATTAAATACAGATTCCTAGAGACGTTATGATGGTTACACATGTCCTCGGCATCACATGCAGGAGACTGTTCAAAAAAAATATGTGGCCTGTTGTATAACCGCACTCATGTATCCCATATGTGGTGCCACATTGAATTTCCGGTTGAATCTGTTTTTATCCTTTGTACTGGATGACATGGTGCCTGAATTCTTTCTTTTTGCCGACATGATGGCAGCCAAACTGCAGCTTCAAACGCTCACACTTGGCTGTGTTTCTACCTAGGTTGCCAGGTTATCATTGGAGCCTTATTGTGTCCTCAAAGGGCCACAGGGCCTGAAAGGAGGATCAGAGTGCTACCGGACTAATTGGGCAGCCATCTACGAATTGTTTGTAGGCAAAGCACTTTTCTTTTTGCAAATTAATGACTCTCTGGCACAGGGTTTTTAAGTGAAGGTATTAATAAGGGGTCTGGCAGGTATTCCCATGATTCACAGTTACATTTGCATTTAATTAATCTTAAAGAAAGCTGCAAGATAAACAGCTGTAATTCAAACTAGCATGGGAAATATGCTACATGGTGCCATCTATCCGATAAAATGAAAGCTGAGACACTTGTTTTATTTCTCTCAAGGATGGAGAACAAACAGATAACAGTCAAAATACTTCCAATAAAAACCAGTAGTTTTTATGTAACTGTAGTTCATCAAAAATCTTTGCATTCAGTTACAAATATAATCTTTTAAAGATAAATCACTTATGATTCTAAGCATTAAGCTGCTATATTTGTTGATGTAAAATGTTTTGAAGATTTAGATTGTACAATAAATTTTTAATAAAGTGCCCACTGCAATTTTTAATTAGCATATCTCATTCATGTATAAGTGTGTACATCCATCTGTATGCTTATCATTGTGCATATCCTTGTGACAGAGTCAATGAATACAATTGTGTCTTTATCTGATGAATTTAGAATCTGTTTTGCAAATGATAATAAAATGTTATAACAACTCCAAGATTTTCAACTGTGTTCTGGGAAGAAGCAAGAGGTAAACAGGAATTTTCGGTAAGTCATTATGGTTTAAACTCTGCTAACACTGCCATCTCTTAATTGACAAATAAGCTTTCAATTTCCCTAGTTTGGGGCAAGATAGCTACTCTTCCCCCACCTCCAAAAAAGTCTCTATCACCTGAATACTAACTGAGTTTTCTTCTTTAGGTTTGCCAGTGTTTCCCCCAGTTCCACAGTACACCCCAGTTCCTGCCATCCAGAGAGGAATGCACTGAGTAATATGTTTCCTTCTTAAACATTCTCTGTTATCCATACTTGTGAACTCTGAACTTACAACTCCGAAGTGGTAGTTAATACCATCAAGCAGTGTAGTGGTCTCAGATTTTACAGTGTGAAAGATACTGTAAGCATACCAGTATTCCATGTATGCTTTTTCTTGATCAGGGAAATTATTACATGACATTCTGATTGGGTCAGTTGTAAACATTGTGAACATACTGAAGAAATGTAATTTTACAATAATCATCTGTGCATGTATATTTGCTTCTCCCTATTGGTACATACACTAAAATTACTGAAAACTTCAGCTTTAAACCAACCACTAGAAATTTAATGCAACAGTTAAAGCTGTCATTTCATCCTGACAGTCAGTCTGGTTGTTGCTGCACATAAGTAATAATACTACTTTGCACTTGTATAGTACTTCTCATCTGAGTATCTCTGCAAATATTAAATGTCACAACATCCATGTGGAGGCAAATAAGTATTTTTTTAGATGAAGAAATTGAGGCATGGTGTGGTTTAAATTGCTTAAAATATCAGTCTCAGAACCATCAAAGGGACCTAGGAGTCCTGATTTCCTGCTCTAGCCCATAGGCAACAACCCCCTCACACATTCTTCTGACACCCCTGCTATCCCAAGGCTTGGTATTGTGAGTTAAGAACATTGAACCTTATCCAAAAGCCCATTAAAGGCAATGGAAAGACTCCTATTGATTTCAGTGAGCTTTGGATCAAGTCCAAAGAGAGAAGCAGGCCTTAACTCTGGGTGGGTTTTTTTATTATTTTTTTGGTTTCATCGCTGTTAGTTTAATGTAATCTTTTGTATGTGAATTACAGTTGATTTTTTTATAAATGTGTCTTTGAGAAGTTAATTGATTCTCCACTACTGATGAAGAGTCATTGAAACCTCAGGGAGGGATAGAAGATTATCTTTCTAACTGTTCAGATATTTATATACCCCCATTGCTGTAGTAATGGAATTCATGAAGGCACTTTCACATAGACCTTTTCTAGACTATGAAAGTGGTCAAGTTTAGGTCAGGCTTAACTATCTAAGCCTGACGTGAATTCAACCTTTTTCCAAGTCTAGTCAAAATTTTAGATGATGTGACAATTTCCCTAGAACTGGTAGGTTCTTCTTTTGAAAGAAAGTGGAAGTCCCTATTACTTTTCGAGGCACATAAATTCTTAGAAAAGTAGGACAGGAAGGGACCTCAAGAGGTCATCAATTCCAGCCCCCTGCGTTGAGTCAGGATCAAATAAGCCTACACAACTCTGACAGGTGTTTGTCCAACTTGTTCTTAAAAACCTCCAGTGATGAGGATTGAACAACCTCCCTTGGAAGCTTGTTCCAGAGCTTAACTACCCTTATAGTTAGAAAGCTTTTCCTAATAGCTAACCTAAACCTCCCTTGCTGCAGATTAAGCCCATTACTTCTTGTCTTACCTTCAGTTGACACAGAGACTAATTGATTTTTGCCCTCTTTATAACAGCCCTTAACATAGTTGAAGAGGTTGTCTGGTCCCCCTCAGTCTTCTTTTCTCAAGACTAAGCATGCCCAGTTTTTTTAACCTCATAGGTCAGGTTTCCTAAACCTTTTATCATTTTTGTTGCTCTCTTCTGAACTCTCTCCAGTTTGTTCACCTTTCCTCAAGCATGGCGCCCAGAATTGGACACAGTACTTGAGCTGGGGTCTCCCCAGTTCCAAGTAGAGAAAGACAATTACCTCCCATGTCTTATATACAACACTCCTGTTAATACATCCAGATATTAGCCTTTTTTGCAACTGCAGCACATTGTAGAATCAGATTAAATTTTGGATCCACTATAACCCCCGGATCCTTTTCAGCAGTACTACCACCCAGCCAGTTATTGCTCATTTTGTAGCTGTTCATTGGATTTTTCCTTCCTAAGTGCATGTCAATGCACAACTTGAAATGTTTAGTCTGTGGACAGAATGTACCCAAAAAGTGTATATGTCAGCAGATAATTAGAGAGTGTTTGTGGATCTGCACGTGCTCATTTATTCTTCATACTAATAGGATTTAGTATTTTTAAAGTCAGAACTGGTTATGGACTAATATCCTGATTCCCCTCCTAAGAGGAAAGACTTATCTACCCCTATAAGAGTTCGATTTGCACCCACTTATGTCTGTAGAGAAAACTTTTGTAAATAAGGGATTCACTCCCTAGACACCAAGAAGAGCTGTGGTGGGAGAGGCTTTCCTCCATGGTTGCTTTAATTCACGGCTAGGTTCATAGGAGGCCCACTGATGGAGGATGCCTGAGAAATGTTTTGTATAATCAGCATAGCTCCTAAGTGCACTAGGCCAACCGCCTTCCTGGTTAGCACCACCAGTGTTCTGGGCTATTCTGACCTATGTCGGGCTTCCAGACACAGCGAGTGATGTAAGGTTTGTGAGAAGCTTGAGCCAGGGCTCTTCCCCTCCATCTCCAAAGAGGAGGGTTTCCACCACAAGAGGCCTGCAGCCTGGGTGCTGCTATAGTGTGAAACAATCACAAAGTGTGTGTTTGACGACGTTCCTAGTAGTTTCTCGGGACTGAGGAAGAGCCAGCCATTCTGCACAAATTCTTCTAAAGCTTTTACTTTAAAAATGTTCTAGATACAAAATTTGGTTTTCAGTGCTGTAGTCCATAGTCGTACGTGTAGCCTATATTTACTGCGCTACTTATGCAAGTAAGAGCTGCAGGATCAGCCCTTGCTGTTTATCTTGTATCTATTATTGTTTCATCTACATTGAAATAGGAACTGTGAGCTCTGATATAAATTGTTAGTTTCACTGCAGGTCTAGTAATTGCCCTTTTGATCTTTGATTAAATGCTTTTCTGTCATGTCGTATACCAGTGGTTCACCATAGATAGCTCTCTGCCACCTTCACACTAGGGCTCTGAGCCCGCTCTCCTTGCATGTCCGTTTAAGTTACTGCATATTTTGAGTGTTCTGAGAATGCAGGTTTGTTCCATAAGGAAATTATTTTTCCTTCTCCTGTAGAAGAAGAGAACAACTCTGTCTACACAACGGAAATTTTTGCAAAATGTTCCCAGCATTGCTAGCACCAGTTCAGCCTCATGTTGGTAGCAGTGGGAGCCCTGGTATAGACATGCTGCCATCCATGTTTTATGCCCTGTGTCCTCTGACCTTGCTCAAACCTGTGCTAAATCAGGATGCTGGATTTTTCTATACTGACACCAGTAGGCTGTGCATATAAAAGAACAGCATTAAATTAAAAGTCTGGACCAAATTCTGCTTCTCCATTACACCTGTATAAATCTCCAAGGGGTATGCTCTGGAGTAACTGAGGACAGATTTTATCCCTCATTTATATTTTTAAAGGCAACACATTTCCTTTGCTCAGATCAGTGCAGACATTAAGGAGCACCTTAAATCGGAAAAGTTCAAGGGGAATACTACCCTGTAATAGGCTAAACTCATTTTTAATAAAATATTTTAAAAATGCTTCAATGTGTTAAACTAGGCTTCATCTTGAAGTGAAATTTTGCCACAGACTTATAAAGCTTTGCAAATAAGGTTTTATAATAGAAACAGTCAGAAAGGTAATTATAGGGTAATAAATAGCAATGCTATATTATCCTCTGATATTTCCTTACACTCCTAGTGAATATGCACAGCTGTTGTTGAAAACTGGTAATCCAGTACTATATAACCATATTACATCTTGCACTTACAACACACCCTTCATGTAAGCAGCATCATAGAGCACTTAACAGGGAGAAGAAGAGAAAGCTGCTTCTAAGTAGAAGCCTTAACTGAACAAATGAGCTTTGAATTTAACATAAGAATCCCAGTCAAACCAGAATTCTTGATCTTGCCAGGAGAGGCATTCCAAAGGCAAGGAGCATGCCAAATACAAAATCTTTGCTCCGGCATTATGGAGGCAGTACTTAAAAAGCCAGCATAACTTAACGATCAATCAGGACTAGACAGCAATAACATCACAACTGAAGGAGGCATAAAAGTTATACAAAGCGTTTGTAATATGGAGGAGGGAGTGGAATTTTAACAAGGAGAATTAAACTCTGGAAGAGCCCCTTTTCTTCTTGATGAGCTGGGCTGGCTGTAAGAAACCAGAGAGACTTCCAGGGCCAAAAGGATGTAAGTGGGGGGTAGAGAAGGAAATCAAGGTTAAACAAGGCCAATATGATCTAAAAATAATAAAACGCGAGACCAGCCCCGCGGAAGTGCACGAGCCAGCTGCAATCCCTAACAGCTCCAGCGCGAAGGAGGGACCCAAGTGGGGGAGACGGGAGTGGTTCCGCCACAGATCGATGCTGTCACGCACAGCACATGCCGGAGCTGCGTTGGTTCTCGCAGGGCTCAGGGGCCGGAAGATGGTGTGTTTTGCAAGGGCTCTAGCAAAGGCGGAGAAACCAGAGCGCAAGGGAGGAAAAGATCCCCTGGCGGGGAAACCTACATGCTAGGAAGCGAAGGGCAGCAAAGGCTGGTTCACCGGGGGCGGAGCCTGGCCCCGGGTCGCCCCTAGAACTAAACGGACGTGGGGTCGAGTTTCAATGCGGCCCAGAGAGTCCCGAATGCGAAACGCTCCCGGGCAGGTGCCAAGTGTTTGCCCTGGAGAGGGACCTCCCGAGGTCTGCCCCCGGGGCCGCCCCACCAAGCAAGGCCTTAGTGGCCATCCACTGGCCGCCTCCTTTTGGTGTCAGGGACAAACAGGCCGCGCAGTGTCCAACAACTCCCCGAGACAGGGCCGGGGGGCGGGGCGCTGGGTCTTGACAAGTGTCAGAGCTCCCAGCAAAACGCTGCTCGAACGTGCGAGCCTGACACTGAACGGGGAGAACAAAGGGGGACGGGGGGCTTGCAGCGGAGTTGTGAGCACATCGAGCCCCGGATCGCACGCCCTGCACCGCCCCACACCTTCAGCGCCGCGTGCACCTGGGGCCTCCCCCCCCCCCTGCCCCCGGCCAGAGCCCAGCCCGGGGCTCCGTGGCGCGGATTACTAACAAAAGCAGCCGCGTGGAAGCAGCAATGTCGTCTGAGGCTGCAGAGCACTTCTTGGGAGCAGCCTCCCCCAACGTGTTCTCCTTTTGTCGCTCGCAGCGATGTTCTCTGGCTTTCACATCCACTTGGCTGTTCACACTGGAGCGCGAGCCCTGTGATACCAGGCCAGGAAAATAGAAGCAGCAATAAAGCAAAAATAAAAGGGGGGGGGGGGGGTTGGACTGGCGCTAATGAATCGCTTCGGTTTAAACACTTCATTTAAAGTTTAAAACGCTCCGTGAGTAACGATGGGGGGGGGGGGGGTAGAAGCAAAATATGCTTGAGTGGAGTATTAATAGCCCCCCCTCTTCTTTTTCCTTCCAAGAGGTTCCCCAGGCTCCTGGGTACATCAGCAAACTGTCCTCCCGCATGCGGGCGCGTGCAGCTGCAGCTCGGCCCCGGGCACGCACCTACCCACCGCCACTCTCCAAAGCCTTTTACACGGACACACGTTACAATCGAAGACGGGGAGAAGGGACTTTTTGAACCGCCTGTGGGCTCCCTGTTGCAGCGTCCGTCCGCGGACACATGGCAAACGCGGGGCAGGGGCTGTTTGCCTATCCTCTGTCATTAGGGGGTCCCACACGCTCTGGCTAGCCCTCTGTGGCCAATGACAACTTCGCCACACAGCATCTCCCCGCCCTGGGATAAACACATCGGTACCCGCCAGGGAGGAGGTGCGGGGACCTCTGGAGACGGGGGCTGGAGCTTGCTTTCAGTGGGAGGTTGTTTTGCTTTGTTTTGTTTTTTTGAGGGGGGAGGGGGCATTTACATGACGACCCGGGCCATTTGTAACCCTCTGATTATCCCAGGAGAAGCAGAAAGAGATGTGGAAGCCAATGAGGCGTGTTCTGTTTCTCCCCAAAGTTTCCATTGCGATTCTCCACCCACCCCGAGCTCTCCTCGCGGCTACTCTTAATTTCTAACCGACGTGTCATTTAAAAGAAAAGTGATTTGCGCGGCTAAGTCTGGGCTCTGCGCGCGCTACTGCTGCGGACTCTTTCTCCTTTGCCCGTGGTGGGGGGATCCCCCCCCCCCCCAAGAACGAACAAGAGGGACCAGGGAAAGGGATGCGGCGGGCGAGCGGATTTGTTCGTTTCCCGGGAACACTGGCTCGTACTCTCCAGCACCGCTGCCAGGAGCGGGGCCGGCTCCCCTAGTCCTAGCCTGCCCCGACAACGCCGAGCCCCCCCTCGCTCCCCAGCGTTCTGGGCAGCACCGATCTTGAGAGTCGCTTCTAAATCCCCCAGATCAGGGGCAAAGGCGCGGGGGCTGCTTAGGGGGAAGAGAGACAAGACACCGCTAGTTTGGCTCAGGCGGGAGGGGGGGGGCAGTGGCAGTCAGGCGAGGGGGGAGCAGCTGAAGTCCTGTAGCACTGCCGCTCTCCCATACGGCTGTGGGCAGCCATCCCTGCTCTAGTGAGTTATCGCTCTGTTTTATTGGGTCTTAAGCTCCCTCTTTTTGTCCTGCCTGGCTCTGCACCTCTCGGATCCCGTTGCTAGGAGGTTTGTGTGTGTTTCTTCCCCCACCCCCCACCCCACACACCGTTTGGCTTTGCAGCATTTTTGATGCAAATCCCCATCCCAGGCAAAGCGAGCCCAAGGAAGGTGTAATCCGTATTAACCATGCACGCACGAAAGGCTGCAGCTTTCCCTGCTGCAGAAACACTGGGGGCACAGGCAAGGAAAAATCTGGCATGTAGTAACACTTCCTTCTCCTACCTAGCCCCAGAAGGGGACCCAAGGTGAGGATTTATGCATTGTCGGGTTTTAGGAGGGGCTGAGGTGCGATCCTCAGCGAAAACAACGCTTGCTTTGCTAGATTTCGTCGTTGATTTTTGAGCGGAAACTTTGTTCCCTTAAAAATACCCCACGTGCTGTAGAAAGAATGTTAACAACAGAAGATGTGTTGTCCTTTGGCAAGTGCGTCGTTACTAGCTCAGAGGGAAACATTTACTAATAGCCTTGTACGCCTTTTATAAATAAATGACCAACACAGCCAACAATAATAGCAGCAAAAAGCTGCTCCCCGGGTTCGCTTTCCCCACGATGTTTAGTGCCTATGCAGTGTTATGAAGTTTAGGTCCAGGCGTGGTTTGCATTTGACTTTTCCCTCTGTGATGGCTATGCTTTTGTCAGCCTGGTTTGCTGGCGTGCTCAAAGGCTAGCCAGTAACCGGTCAGAGCAGTGACCGCGTATTCGGAGTGAAATCCTGACCCAACTGAAGTCCGTGGGAGTTTTGCTGTTGACTTATACCGGGGCAGGTTCACACTGTATGTTTCAGAGCTGTATATACACTCAGGCGGGATGGCTCTGTTGGCCTTTTTCCTTAGCCCAATACTGTATCATTCACATTTCCCAGGGCGTTAGCAAAGTATGGTTTCCCTAGGACAAGGTGTTGAGTGGGAGGGATCCTTGCAAAGGGCTTAACCTTTAGAGCTTTGAAGGCAAAGCAAGGCAATTCATCGGAAAGACATGTCTGTAAACAATGATAATTAGCCTTTTTCAAAATCATAATACTGATTAAAATCTCTGATTAATTATTTATTCATCACAGAACCTCTTTGCAGACCTGGGAATACTGATTGAAAACTAAGTGCCTCCTAGATTTTGTATTGCAAGCCGGAAAGAAGCATAAAAAGGGGCTAAGAGGGGCATGAAAAAGGAATCTAAGGAAACAGAATTATTTCAAGATCTGATACTTTCTTCTTCTTTTCCTGTCAGTAATACATACTCCCCCCCCACGCACAATTTTGCTATTATGAAAGTGTTTCTTGTACTAAGTGCAGGTGTTAGACTAAATTCAGTTGGTACTAAAATTGCAAACACACTTTCACTCCTAGGAAAGCAATTGAAGAGGAACTTCTTTTAACTCCATAATAGCAGGTTAGGCAGTAAATGCACACTGATGGTCAACTAGCCAATTATGGTATAAATATCCCTTGTTTACAGAGAGGTGTTAAATGAGCCTTTAGAGTACAAAGGATCAGACTGTCTAAGCTACAATTTGTGTTTCATCCCATTATGTCTCCCCTAAAAAGGCCTGTGCCACTGTAGGTAATGTGCACATTGAACATGCTTTTCTCTGTTGATTTTAGTTTGCTTTATTTCAATGCACACTGTTGTTTACTTTTTAAAATTTAAATAAATGTCAGCATTGTATAATTTCCATGTTAACAAAGCGGTGAGCAAAATCCCTTGTATGTTTATAAAATATTATTGTTTAATTCACATAGTTTAGGAATTCCAAATGTTGAGAATAGGAAGGAGGCCAAACACCATCTGTTTATAGCTATGATGCATCCTCATATGTGTACTTAAAAAAAAAAAAAAGCTTGGTCCACCATGCCTCTATTTTATTTGTTCAGAATATAGTGTGGAGTTAAAATCGCTGTCTGTCATTTGCAAGATTCTCTGGCGTGGTTTAAAGGAAGGAGGAGAAGTTACTCACTGGCTTTCTGTTTCTATCAAATTAATCAAATGGATTACCGCTCCACCACAACCAGTGCAAATGCTAGCTGTGTCACTTTCACCCAGCCTTTAATAGTCTTGAATTTTGATTTAGGCAGCTTTATAGATTCCGAGAAACAGCGCGGGCAAGATTTTAAAAAGTGATTAACAACTTGGGATACCTCATTTTTGGGGTGTCGAATTTCATAGAGTCATATTCAATTATTTTAAGGCCAGAAGGAACCATTATGATAATCTAGTTTGACTTTCTGCACAGGCCAAAGAATCTCACCCAGTAATTTCTGCATCAAGATCATAGCTTCTGCTTGAGCTATATCATGTCTTTCATAAAGATAAGCAATCTTGATTTAAAGACGTCCAGGGATGGAGAATCCACAATGGTTCTCTGTAAGTTGTTCTAGTGGATAACTACCCTCACTGTTAAAAATTTGCTCCTCATTTCTAATCTGAATATATTTTGCTTCAGCTTCCAACCATTGGATCTCATGCCTTTTTCCTGTTAGATTAAAGGACTGTCTACTCTCCAGAAATTCAAGCCACCTTGAAAGGCTCTGATTTTCCACAAGTGCTTGACTCCCACCCTCTGAAAGTCAGGCCCCTGTAGGATGTCTCAACTTGGGCTCCCAAAATCACTAGTTACTTTTGAAATTTGAAGTACAGTGTGAAACAAAATATGCACTCATAAGGCAGGGAAAGTGTGCTAGTAAATAATTAAGTATGCTACCAATTATATTGCAAAAATACCTGTGTATATTAGTGGGTTTAGAACTCCAAGTCAAAACCCTGTTAAAAATAGTATATGCTCTAGCAAATGCCTTGCCATTGAATTGTCCGTAACTTACATTCTAAATAAAAGGTAGTGTGTATATTTAACAACAAAGGGAGTATCCCTGAGTTAAGTAGATAAGAAGATTTTTGTTCCAAACTCCAATTAGTACGTCAAGTCTTATAGATAGATGTCTTCGTACCTTTAAGAGCTGGTGAATCCCTAATAAATGTACTTAAACTTCCTAGTGAGGGCCAGTGTGGTGAATGCAGAGATTAGTATTAGCATTACTGTGCTTTCTCAGTGCATCACAGCTGCACTTGATCCTGCTAGAGATAATGATGCTTGGAATTACTGAGGTGTCTGGATGTCACATATGGAGTCCTTTCCCCAAGGATGAGGAATAATAGCTGCACTCAGGTGGTATGGGGAGGGTAAGAACAAATTTGCAGTTGTGTCTGTGTCTGGTGCATGGTGACGCTCAGTTGTGCCGATTTATTAAATAGAAAGGTAGATTCAGAACCAGGGCTACATCTTCCTAGCTCCTGCAGCAGGGGCAATTGTACTAGGTTTACAAAGGGACAGATGTACAGGTGGGGGGAAAATACTTTAGTGCTGTTCCAGCACTGACAGAATACAGCATCAAACATTCTGTGGCCAAATTCTTAGTAATTTTCATAATACCACATTTCAGGAGACTGTACGCTGTGCTGAAATGCCTATAACTCTGTTGTTTGAACTTCTTCGTTTCTACTGTTACATTTAAATTACAGCATCTTGAATTATTTAGCTACACCCAGTTTAAAAAGTTAAAGCTTCTTTTGCTACAGTGCACAGTACTGTGCTGCTATTTCTTATAGCTGATCGTGAGACTTCAAAAATCCTCTCCCTTATCATTGTGTCTCCTCCAAAATCAGTCGCTTAGGGTCCTGTTCTAGTAAGGCTGATTTTCCTGTTAATTACGAAGCGGAAATGCACAAAGCACCATTCTTAATTAACCACGGCAAAACAGTAGCCATCAGTATAGGTTATTTGGTACATAACAGAGTATATGGCACATGTAAGTGCAAACATAAGTGGAAAACTAGGACAAAGGGTAAATTCTGACATGAAAGTTTGCACCAATTCATAAATGTGCAGTTTATACAGTCCCAGCATGGAAAAAGTGGACTTTCCAGCTTCAGATATGCAGGCATGCATCCCTGTGTATTATTGATATTCCAGGGCTTGTTATCCTGTGTTTCCGAAGCTGTGACAGCTATCAAAGGTGTAGACTGGCCAATGATAAGGCAGATATCTGTCCAGGAGGAATTGGATGGAACCCCTTTATTTATGTATCACTTCATTTTTACATGGTGGAGTAGTTTTATGAGATACACTTACAGAAACTGTTTTCTAAAGTTGGTAAATCCCATGTTCATTCCAGCCTTGTTTCCATGCAGTTCTTGAACATTACATCACATGGCCAGTGGAGAGGGAATTGTACTTGGAATCTCCCGCAAGTACACAGATAAATTCTGCCCAGATGATCCTGGGTGAGCATGTGCTTTCGATATTACGCTAAAGTTCATTTAAAGTACTGTAGCATGCAAAGTATATGTTCACACATCCATTATTACATGTAACCTGCACACCAGTTTTGTCCTGCACAAGAGGCATGTGGGGAAATATGTATACATTAATTATTTTCAAACAGAACATTTATAGTGTGGTCCGGAGGCAGATGTCCATGAACTTTGGGGCTCCCCAACCCAGGGAAGGCCATGGCCCCTGGCTGGGCAATAAACCAACTCAGCTTAAGGGAAGATTAGCCTACTGCACTAGGCTAAAATGAAGAAGAAAAAAAAAGAAGTGAAGGCATCTTCAGTTGAAGGGCAGTCTCATGTCCCTGACTGAATATATCCTAGGAAACTTTGAACTGTGGCCCATGGTTACGGTATCTCATTCTGCCAATGTCAGATGCCATTGTCTTGAGTCTCAATGAAATATTATACAGGGTGGGAGAGAGACTGTTGTTATTGTATTATTATGTAGCTGTAATTCCAGTAATGCTTGCAATGTGCTAAGCACTATACAAATATATAGTACCATAACCTTTCATGATGCTTTACAGAGATTAAGAGAGGCAAGACATCTGCCTTAAAGAGATTACCATCTGTATTTGGTGAATATGAAATATGAAAAGGACAGGCAAAGGAAAAGGTCTAAGGAAAATCAGGATGGAATAACCCTAAGATTGTGAGCTTGAGTGATAGGGAGGATACTGGAATGATGGAGTTCTGTTTTGGAAGCAAGATGGGCAAATCAAGTTTTGCTATGTTCAGTGTAAGGAAATGGCAGGACAGCCATGAGGAGATATTGGAGAACTAAGAAGAGCTGCAGCCTAGACAAGGGAGGGTTACTGATGTCAAATGGCTATGCACCGGAATTCACTATTTGTCTGCCCAGTTGTCAGTAACCCTGAGAAGAAACTTCTCCCATATGGAGGAAGAGAGGCATGATGCAACCCAACCAAGTGCCCAGGTAAGGTGGAATCCCAGATTCTAGCCCTGAGAAGGATTAGTGACTAGGTGGCTACATCGACTTTGCCTACACTTGTGGTGGCATGTAGGGTACATGTAGCTACCCACCACAGTGGAAAGCAGACTACGCGCACGCTCACTACGGTGAGTAGCTACAAGTGGCAATACAAGGCCTGCAGGGGGGAGGCAGTGGGACTCTATGCTGCTAAACACAGCAGTGTAGATGTGGAAGGCACTGCTTGGGCATGTAGAGAGCCATGTAGGGTATATACCCTAGGATTCAGGGCATGTAGCGCACCCTACTCTACTCATCTAAGCAGTGCCTCACCATCGGCACTGCCGTTTATACCTGTGCAAGCTGGGCGCGCAGGTCTGTACGCTGCATGCTACCATAAGCGTAGACCTACCCATCGATGCAATCTGTGTGTTGATCTATATTCTTCCTTGAGCCTCAGCACCTGTGGAGTCTCGCCAGGTCATGGAGCTCTAGTGGGCTTGGGGCTTCAGAAATGTCAGCACCCAGGACTGAGGCCTTAGACCAAGCAAATATGCATTGTAGCACGGAAAGATCCTTTCTATTTTTCCACATGGTATCCTGGTTATGGCTACACTACTTTATGTCAGAACAGAGTCAGACAAAGCTAGTGAGAATTAAAGATGACATATTCAATGAGATAAGATAAGAACATAGTCCCAAATACATCATATTAACTTTTAATGGCAAAGGGCCTGATCCTGCGAGGGGCTGAGCACCCACATCTCCCACTGCCTTAACTGGGCATTGGGGGGTGAGGTCATCCAGTACCTTGTAGGCTCATGGACATTTAGCTATACTGTCATTTGGACTTCAAGTGAAAGGAGGGAGGTTAATAAGCTTACTCTAGCATTTATAGAGTTTTGAGGGCAGCTGACCTCTGACCTGCAGAGACCCAAGCTAGTTTAAGAATCTGCCTCTGAGAAAGCATCCAAGACTGTAGTGTCAGAGTGAGCCCCATGCTTTCTGGCACATCACCTTTAATGGCTGCTGTAGAAATACTGGTAACAAAGAATTCGTTTCTTTTGTTTCTATCTCCAGTTTTACAAAGGTCCAGGGTTGACAAACAAAACTCCCTTCTGCAAGACAGTGGGCAGGAAAAAGCCTCAAAGTGGGAATTGTTGAAAATGTAAAGTCTTAACCTAAAATACATAATCTTCCAATTTGTTTGCGTTTATGAGACAAATAAAGGAAGCTGGAGTTTCATGTCTCTGTTCTGGAATATATTCTTTTTCCATCAGGCTTTCAGGTTTTCAGTGCTGTCCTGTGAAAATCCTAAGATCAGCAAAACTCCTCATGCTGAAGTGTTTAGCTAACTGAACACACTATATCAACCCCAAAGATTTATGTGCAGATTACTTTCCACATTTCACATAGTGCAATTCTTTGGAAAAATTTGGATAACGGTGGTGTGTCAATGCTATTAATAGATACGTCTAGCACCAAAGTGTGCAATATGATGAACAGCATTGGCAGCAACCACATACAGTGTGATCATATTATAATACTGTTTGATGCAATAGTATCTTTGATCAGTTACAAGTGATGAGTATCATATCACATCAAACAATATGATACAGTCTCATTGTATGGAATTATGGCTGCTGTCAATCAGCATATGGCCTACTCCTTAAAGTACCACCTTTGGGGAATGGAATAAAATGATAGCTACACATGCATTAATAAATAAGGCGTTGCATAAATTTCATACTAACCTGTTGAGATTTTGTTTTTCTTTGATATCTATAACCATTTTTTTTTTCATTTTAAACACTAATATGGCCAAGAGTTTACACGGTTTATGTGAATGGCAAAGAAGGGCTCTGTATCCTTTTGAACAATGTTTGCAAACCTTCTGACAAAAATGTATTACTTGAAGTTATGCATTGTACTTTGGGGCTAGCAACCTCAGTATATATCCACCTAACTTCTTTTTGCTTTGGCTTCAGAGCATCTCTTCTTCTAGCTTCTTGTTGCCCTCAGGAAGAGGAGGGTCTGGTTATTAAAAGTACATGTTTAGTCTTACAGTTGTGCACCTCATCTGATTACCCCTATTTGGACTTTGGTGGGGCACTCTTCAAACTACAGTCTCTTCTTTGGGGTTGATGTATTCACATTGATGGAGGGGCGCATACCCCTTTGAAATAAAATATATTTTTGTAAATAATAGGATGGGTTTAGGTCATTGAACATTTTAGTACCAGTTTCATACCTAGGCTGGTATAACACTGACCCTACACTTAATAGGATGAAGATGCAAATATAGTATGTGTATGATTAATTTTAAATGAAGGTATTTTCTGCTGCCCAGAAATGTTGGATCATGTCCTGTTTTCAGTTATACTCATACACATGCACTGATTTCAGTGGCATTGCATAGTGTAACTGGGGCTGTGGGGGAGAAGGCAGTATTTGGTCTGTTGCATTGTGTGCACCTAAGTGTTTGTAGTAGACAAAGACATGTTCATCATTTTCTGGTGGAACACTGCAGCAGCTGTTCAGAGAACACAGGTGTCACAATGAAAAGCCAAATTTCTATTATTGTTAACAGCTGATTGAGATGTATAATGGCCTGCAGCTTCTTCCACCTTTGGAGGTGATCTCTCAGCCCTTCAAATTAAGTACTTGAATGGGAAACCTCAGAGGAAATCGCTTTTGGAGGTTGGACTAGATGACCTCCTGAGGTCTCTTCCAACCCTAATCTTCTATGATTCTATGAAATCCTAAGTGTTACTGGAAGCGATGACGGAGATTCAATAGATGGCACATTTCCCTCTGAGGATAACAGAATCAGTACCCCAGAATGAAGCTAGGGAGTGACTTGAGGAAGGATGGTTTTAGGATGAGAGCAGGGGACTGGGAATAAGGAGATCTGGGATTAAAGAAGAGTTACTGTTGAATCTGAGAAGGTCCAGAGTAGGAGCTGACTGTCAGTTGGTTATGGTGAGGAACAACTTGAAATCACACTAGCTTCAGCCTATCTGAAAACTAAATGAAAATTACTGACTAGATATTCATAATTTTAAAAAGTACTGAAACAGTTTTCTTCAAACTACGTTTGTACTTAATTGGAACAACCTGAACTCTGAGGCACCCTTACATTTTAGCATTTTTATAAGAATTTACACTCCTTTAGAGTCATCCATCTGAGAATTCCAATATGCCTTTCAAATATTAAGTATGTCTCATAGCCCCAGCAAAGTAGGTAACTATCATTATCATCATTTTACAGACGGGAGTAGAATCCAGATCTCCTGACTCCCAGTGATGTACTTTTCCACTGGGTCATTCTTCCACCCGTTTAATTCTAAGCTTTGTAGCTTCCTTAACTATGACATCCATCATGTGCAAGTGAGTCTGATTGATTCAAAACTAAAAAGCATCAATTCTCTCATAGTCTAGGCCTTTTTAGGTCTGAGTTTATCTAAAAAGAGTAAGTTAAAAATAATAAAAGAATCAATTTGCTGTCTTTAAAGATTCATAACTTCACATCTACTGAACAGATTTTTTTCAAACTTGGCTTGTTTCATAGATCTCATCAAGACTTCAAAAACAAATCTGAAGTTTATACATACCACTTTGTAATCTACTGTATGAATAGAATTAATTTTGTATCCATACCAACTCAGGCTATGGTCTCATCAAATCATCTAAGCTATGAAGGGTTGAGTATGGACTGTGTTTGGATGGGAGACCTCCACCGAACACCATGCTGAGGCATTGATTCACTACTGATTCATAGGAAACCAGTACCACAGCAAAGTGTTAAGAGGCATAATGCTGTTGGAGATATTTTCTTTAAAATGAGAAGTCAATAGCAGTGGGGTTTGTCTTTTATGATTATTAGTGATCCCAGGGCACTTTTGCTAGAGTAATGGCATTATTCCTAGTACTGTGGCCAAAATGATGATTACATTTAGCCTATTTATGTTTCCCTTGTAGACTCATTTGGATATGGTCTTCTTCATTGCCTACCAGAAGCTAATGTGCAGTATTGCTGTTAAAGTGGTGGCACTTAAGCAGAGGGCAAAGTGATTCCTGTGTATGTAGACTGTTGAGCTATTTGGCTCTTTGGGATGAAAGATGCCAGATGTGAGGTATTCTTCTCATTTATTAACATCAAACGCACTATTCTTGGTTATAAAAACAATACTGGACTATATCCTGTTATGTGCAGTTGTTGTACAGTAATTAAGGGGTTAGCCGCATTAGGTGGTATTGAGGGAGTAAGCATGGATCTCATTCCTCCTAATATATGTTAAGTGAGGTGCCCACAGTCAGCTTTCTTTAACTTAAGTGTCAGACTTTTTTTATTTTATTATAAAGAAAACTGTCAAAAATTTCAGTGTGAGCATTTACACCCACTTTTAGGGTGTGCAACCCCTCTTCTGTAGCTGCATAACTTACCAGACCTTCGGGATGGATGTCATTTCTTGAATGGCAAAACACCACTTCTAGCTAACTATGTCCTTATATTACCCCATTGCTGTATACAAATGCTACCAAATTCATCCTCACAGCACTCCTATATGGTAGGGAAGCATTATTAACACCACTTTACAGACAGGAAACTGAGATGCCGAGCGACTAACAGCCTGATTCTGATACCCTCTGTGGGACTTCTTTTGGGGTAAGGTGCTACTCACAGGGAGAGAGGGTGTCACAATGTGGCTCTAAGTGACATGCCCAAGGTCCCAGGGAATCAGTGCCATAGCTCCGAATTCAATCCAGCTCTCTTGAGCCCTAGGCAGTGCTTTAACCATGGGGCCATCCTGCATAAATTGTGCATGGATTACACAATTTACTATGCCCCTTCCTGTGTAAACTGAGCACAAATCTGAAATGCTTGTACAAATGACATCCAACATCAAGCTTTTCAATGCATAACTCCCTTTCTCTTGGTGCTAGAGACCTCAATGAGTTAAAACTGGAAGAGCTGCTCAGGAAGGGGTCAGTTAATAATCTATATCTAAATCCCAGTCCCAGATTTTCTTTTTGAAACATGCTGCACAACTAACACTTTGACATTTTGGCAATATGATGGGGAAAAAAGCTGTGCCAGCTGACTGATGAGCACCCATCCTTTTTAATTAATTGGGTTGAAAAATGTCTTGTGTCAGTTTGAATTTAGGAGCTCATTCAGCTGTGTTTTTGTAGGATAAATATATAGAGATATATTTAACTATATATTTGAACAACCCAGCATGAAACTCAATAAATGATAAAAATATGTTTATATTATATATATATATATACATAACAGTTCTCACATATAGTGGTTAAAGATATATAAAGTATTATATAAAGTATAACATATAATGCTCTGTTGTACTGTTTTTATGATTTATAAACACATAGGCTATAACACACATACACACACACACACATATGGCTGTACAGATGTGCTTTCTAGTTTTTAGCAGAGTAATATATCTGGATTGTTCTTTAAATTCAATGAATTTATTTGTCTGCCTTCTCGTAATAGAATCAGTTTTGATATACCCTTTGTTCGTGCTGTTATAGGCTTCAATCTAAGGGTTCTTTGTATTAACTTTTTAAAGTTACATTACAAAGAGGTTTTAAGATTTCCCAACAGGCTTTTATTTAACCAGGGCTTTTGATCTCAAACCTGCTGGGGCCTAGTGAAATCCTTACCAATTCTCTAGTAACTCCTCACTATTGGAATTTGAAAAGACCCACCTGAAGGATTTAACTCACTGTATGGCTTCAGCCATCCTTTAGATTGTTCTATTCATGCAGACAGTGAGGGGGTCTAGGGCACCCTTTGTGATCCTCTAAGTAGCCTAAGGTGCCCTTTGCATAAGTTGTACTCCTGAGGAAATAAAACTCAGGAGGACACAAACCTATATACCTTATTTCCTGCTATCTTTACTTAAAGAAGGAGCACAGGGGGTCTGTTTAACATCCTTTGCTACCTAAATACCTTTTGGACATGGGAACTCAATGAAAGAACTTTCATTGCATCCATTACCCTACTGCGGTGCATAGCAAATTAGATTTAAAAGGGTACTTTTTCCCTTACAGCTATTTCTATCATTTTCTTTAAAATTTCAATTTAGTGTCTAGTGACAGAATATTCCATAATGTACTTTAGAACTGTATAACACCAATTATGCTAACTGTGAACATTATTTCAAAAGAATTAGAGATATATTAAGCTATAGACAAACCATTGGGAAAAAGGTCAGGTTAGAAGTAGGGGGGGGGGGGGAAGAAGCTATGTGATACTGCTTAAAGCAGTGACATGAAGTGACTGCTCTTTTTTAAAAAATCCCTACATTTTTCATAATGCACACTGAGGAAATTTCTCTTCTTACTTTGTCTTCATTATTTAGGAGGAAGTATCCATATTGCCTTGTTATTTTACATCTAAAGTCTCTCTGTGTAAGACCCACTGTGGAGTCTAACAGTTGTGCAGAAACATTATTTCCTCTAGCTTTGAGAAATAGCATAACATAAATACATGAAAGGCTTCTGTCTTTTTTTTATCGATAGTTTGTTACCTGATAGTCAATATGCAGGCAAAAGACCAGTTAACAGAACAATTGTGAAAGAGTATAATAAACCATCAGCTACATTGTCCTTATACTGCATTTTTGGGTTACCTATTTTTATTAATTTCTGTAATGCACACTATATGACTGTTATTTGTATTGTGCATCAATCTTCCAAGGTATTATAGAACAGATGAAAAATTCCCTTATTTAAATCTTTATCTTTTATATTTCAGCTTGCTGTTAATGTAAAATCTCTCCAAATGATGATTCAACAAAACCTAAACCTACCTTCTCTTTCAGCTCCTCTTCTGTTTTTCTGCATTTCAAAGTATAAGACATTCAAGCCACTCATGTTATGTAGATTTGATCTAGAGGGTATTTTATTTAGATGAACAAAATATCTTCTCTCTCATTTTTAGTTTTGTTTTGTTTTAAACTACAAATTGCCCCCCGCTCCCACAACTGGTTTCAAACATTTGCTAGAACTGTGCAAAGTTCGGCTGTTTTGATTTGCAGGGGTTTCTGGCAAATCTTGTTTTGTTTGCTTGAGGGCCCATGAGATCAAATCTCCATGAATTTTGAATGATCTAAAACTTCAGAGTTAAATTCAGCTAAAACTGGCTTCCATAAATCATCCGTGGTCCGCTGAAATTCAGTCTAGACCTTGTCTACACTTGGGATTTGCCAGGTACAGCCACCAAAGTGGCTGCATCATGCAAACACTAGTGTAGAAGGGAAAGATTCTGTCTGAACCAGTGAAGCTCATCTGAAATAAAATAGCAACTTTGCCTGAATACATTCAGGGTTTGCATTGGTGCAGTTATACTGGTGACTGGCTACCCATGGCTGGATTTGGAACAAATCCTCTGTACAGATAAGACCTAAAACTCAGCAGCGATTAACAGCCCTTGTCTGGGAGTTAGGTTTGTAGCGGACTTGCAAGCAGGTAAGTGTTGCCTGGTTTGGGGTTTTAGTACACAGCTCTAGTATTCTATATAATATAATAATAATATAAATATAATAATATAATTCCGTTCTCTAGCTTTGTGCTAGAATTTAGCTTACACAAAACATTTAGGTCTCCCAGTGAATATTTCTCCTAATTTACACATGCAGCTTCATTAGGAATTACATAGATAGAACACATAGAAAGATAGAAATAAAAACACTCATCTTTTTCTTTAATAATTTATTGAAATTAAAACCAAATGTGTGCAATGTGATACTGCCACTATCCATGACACCCAGTCCTATACCCTAGTATCTATGTGTAGAACTGATACAAAAATTAATTTGAAAATGGCCTTTCAATTAAACAGAAATTTTCATGAAAAAGTTCATTTTTGGTTAAAAATAGGGTTTTATTAAAAAACCAAAAACTTGAATACTGAAAAACTCTGTTTAAAATGGATTCCCCCGCCCCCAGTTTTTGGGGGTTCTCATGAGCATCTGAAAAAAGAAAAGAAAAAATTCAACAAAACCCTCAAATTTTTATTTTTATCATTAATTTTCACAGTGGACAAGAATTCCAGTTTGCTCTACCTGTGAGCTATGGTGATACTGTACTACAGATGTTATTAATTGGACTTGCACCACCAGACTTGAATTGCATCCAATCTTGTGTACAAACTTGGAGACCTCAGCCTCAGTGTTTCAAATTGAACTCATTATTCAGAGAGATGTAAGCCACAAACCCCAGATCCTTATTCTAACTTTTTCTGGCAGGGTTGTATGAAGTGGACTGAGGTTTCAATAGGGACTCATCTCTATATAGTACTAAAAAGACCAACTAAAAATGTAAAGCTGGGTGGGGAGGGAGTAATTATTTATCTCTACACTCTTACATCATGGATTGCATGTGTGTGTGTTGGTGGAGTGGGGACGCACACACGCAATGTAAAAAGGCACTTATTCCTAAGACTTTTATTCACAGTATACATCCAGAAAAATCCTCCAGAAGTGCTATATTTGCATATCTGAAGAGGAGAAGAATACTTCTTTGGCTCAAATATGCCCTTCTCAGTACATGGTATTCATTGCTGTATAATCTTAGAACATTACCAAAGGCCTGAACCTGATTTTCCATACACACAATGACACCTTACTTTAGCCAAAGACACAATCTCGTGGTCTGAGTATACAGCTGGGAGCCACGAACTCTTGAAGGCTATTCCCAGTTCTGAAACTACCTCCCTCTGTGACCTATGGTAAGTAACTTAACCTGTTGTCCTCAGTATCCCCAATAAAATGGGAGGCCTTAATACTTCTCTAGTGGGATAATAGTACCTAATACTTACCTAATTGGATGATAATACTTACCTACATACCTCACAGGGGTGTTGTAAGGATTAATTAGTTAATGTTTGTAAAGTGCTTTGGAGATAGAAAGCGGCACATAGTGTAAGTGCTAAGTGTTATTACCAGAGGACAGCCTCAAGACCTTAAAATGGATAATGACAGAATAAGAGATTAGAAATATTTTAAAATAAGGTGTGATTGTTCAAGGCAACAGGAGATTGTGGAATTACTTTGTAGTGGTGCTATTTTTAAAAGTTGGGAAACAGTAGGGAGTGGGAAATATTCTGAAGTTTTTTTTATAGGTGTCCAGACCTAAATGCCTTTTATGTGTCATTTGATAAATTACAAGGAAACTCCTCTGAATTTTTTAACCTATTGTCTTATAGTTTACTTTGATCTCAGTGGCCATATTGTATTTCTAAACACTAAAATTTCTATTTAAATCTGGACAAATAAATACATTAAAAAATCCCTAGAAAATATAAGCCACTTCTTTAAAGCCAGCATTATGGGCATGGCTCTCCTTTCACTTCTAATTGGATAAATGAGGAAGAACTGCACTGATGTTACTGGAGTTACACTGGTGTAAAACTGCTGTAAATAACAGCAGAATCAGGTGAGTTCCATATTTCTATGGGGTCTAAAATACCACTCTGGCAGCTGGATTTTTAAAAATGCTGCATAAAATATATTAAACTTAGCATTTTTTATTATGGTACACAAAAATCATCATGCTTTGTATTGGATATTGTTTGTGGAATGGTGATTCGTAAAGAGGTCTATTAATACACAGGTCTGATATACTGTACACAGTATTTTTGCTTTCACATAGGCAAACTTTGTAAGATTTTTGGCTTTAATTTCTTTGTTTGTTCCTTAATATGAACTTTTAGTCCAAGAAATCAACTTTATAGATATCAAAGCACACATTTTTATATTTTTGCCATTGCAAATATTCAGATCTTTTGCCCTCCGACGTTAGAGAGAATTCCCACAAATTCCTGCAATCGGTTAAAATGCAAGGCAAAGTGCTTAAACTGGCATGTTGTACATTGGCTGTTCCTGTTAAAAAGGCACTGAATTTTCATTCAGGATCCGTGCAAGAAATTTGATATACTGCTGGGCTAAGCATCAGGATTTGTTTGGCTCTAGGACCAGTTCTGACATTTCTACCTCAAGCAAACACAAGAATGGATAACACTTAAAATAAAACCTACCCCAAAGCCTTGCTTATGGATGTCATGTTATTCTGGAATGTAATAGAGAGCATTCCTTGTAATTAAGGGTGAGTCAAGGAAAATAGCATGTAGGAGAGCAAGGCAGTCAAACAGAAGACTTGACCCAACACCAAACTCATTGTCAGTTTCACAGCTGCCATAATGACCAATGAGACCTTAGGGGAAGCCAGCCAGGAAGTCAGGTGCTGTTGCTGGAAAGAATATGTTCCAGATTAATTGGCATTTGGCCCTTCAGCTGCTCTGCAAACCCAGTGTGGGCCCGTGGGTGTTGGATCCAGTTTTGGACCACAGGAGGAGGGTGAAGTGAAATATGACTGACATTGTCAACAGCAAACTTGTCAAGTTAGTGCTGATCATATATTTTGTATGACTATAATAAATAGCTACTGCTTTGCAGTTGGACTGTTTCTGAGGGGAACTGGAGGCAAAGGAGGGGCTTTTTTGATAATTAGCTGCATATAGGCAGGCATAATTTACACACTTGCACATTTTGGAGTACAGTACTTTGCTACCCCAGGACAGAATATATTGCCATAAATGAAGAGGACAGCCATTTCCAGCATCTAGAGCTCCAAGGGTTAAGCTGTGAAGGGAAGCAAAAGAGAGTGTGAAATTCAACATATAGGGCTCAATTATCAGGTTAACTAGCACAGCAGTAAGTGCACCTGGGGTAGGCAAAGGTGGCTTTATTACATCTGGCTGTCCTCTTCACCAGTCCTGGGGCTGCCCGGGAGATGGTTTGGCTCCCAGCACAACTTGGAGATGTCTCAAGGCTGCTCTGAATTGAACTGACTTGTAATGGTGTGTTCCAGCCACACCCCCTCCCACTCCTGATATAGCAGTTCATGTCTCCTTCAGGAGGGCACCTTGCAGTCAGATGCACTAACTTTACACGAACCAGTGATTCCCTCCCACCAGTGCCACACACTTGTCTGGGAGTGTAGTGGGAGGATTGGGCCAGTAAGTGGTTATTTTGGAGCTAAGGGGAATAATATCTGTGTTTGGTGGGAACTATAGTAGCCAGACCCAGGAACTAGAATAGAAGCTGGCTGGGGAAACTGGTCATGGTGGTGGCAGGAAGATTAAGCAGCTGGGAAATCAGAATGTTTGTTCAAAGGACAGCAGGAAAGTTTGGCAGCTGGAAGGAAAAGTTTGAGTATTTGAGGGGTGTTGTGAGAGGGCCGAGCAGCTCCAAAGGAGGCTTTGTGCATTGATCAGATGAGCTGGTGGGAGCAGCAGAGCAACGGAGGGGACTTGTGGAAATGTTGGGCTGCTGGAGGGAAACTGGGGAGTGTGTTGGGGCAGGATTTGGCATCTGGCATAGCTGCAGTTTGGATCCAGAAGCTTATTGAAGAAAGTTTTGTTATGAGTGTGTTTGACAGATTGGTGAGAAGGGCAGTACCACTCTGAATGTGATGGGGGGAGTTAGGCAGCTAGTTCATGCTTTGGATCAGGGCCCTTATGGTAATGAGGGCTGTTCATAGTGAGTATATTTGTATACAGATTCTCTGTGCAGTTTTCTAAAGGTTAAGAGGCTGAATGACAACCTTAATTCTGAATGTCCCCGGTTTTGTTGTGTTAAATCTGACCTTTTAATTTAATTTTAACCCCATCAGCTTCCCTTGATATACCACTTCTGTACTCCTCAGACCTGCTATGAAGAAGGGGAATCTTTACAGGTCTGCTATTGACATCAGACTGGCATCTGCTGAGGCATTGCGATGACTTTCTCTATACAACTGCATTTTCTGGGCTCCTTTCGGTAAGAATTCTTTAGCATGCTAAATGAGTCAAAAAGTGTAGCGAGTAATGTGCAGTATTCTTACTATGGAATGTCTTGGGCCTTGGCTACACTTGCAGATGTACAGCGCTGTTAGTTAAACCCGTGTTCGTACAGCTAAGTAGGGAAAGCGCTGCAGCCTGTCCACACTGGCAGCCGCCAGCGCAGTAACTAGCACTGACGTGGCTACATTTGCGGCACTTGCAGCGGTTTTGGGAGAGGTGCATTATGGGCAGGTATCCCACAGAACACCTCTTCCAATTCTGGCGCCGTGGGTTGTGGGAAGGGGGCGTGGGGTATGGTGCATTCTGGGTCCTGTCCCAATGCCCCGTGATGCATCGCTTCGCATCCCAGCAATCCCTGTGTTTCCGGCCACAATTTGCACCATCTTTCAACGGTTTCTTTTTAGCGCGATTTGTGCTCCGTTTCGGTCAGCGGGAAAATGGATCCCGACCTGGTGAGCAAAATACTGACGAGTCTCGCCAGCATGTCACGTTTGGCAGTCGAGCTGTTCTTTAAGATCCACAGTGACAGCGAGGAGTCCGGCGATGACGATGAAATTGTCACGCAAAACGCATACGACACTAACTTGCTTGTGGCATTCACGGACATGCTATGCACCGTGGAACGCCGCTTTTGGGCTCGGGAAACCAGCACAGAGTGGTGGGATCACATTGTCATGCAAGTCTGGGATGACGAGCAGTGGGTGCAGAACTTTCGAATGAGAAAAGCTACTTTCATGGGACTGTGTAAGGAGCTCGCCCCCGGCCTGCGGCGCAAGGACACGAGATTGGAGAAGCGGGTGGCTATTGCAATCTGGAAGCTCGCAACTCCGGACTGCTATCGATCAGTAGCGAACCAGTTTGGAGTGGGAAAGTCGACCGTTGGGATCGTGCTGATGCAAGTTTGCAAGGCCATTAATCGCATCCTGCTCAGAAGAACCGTGACTCCGGGTAACGTGCAGGACATTGTGGCTGGCTTTGAACAAATGGGTTTCCCTAACTGCGGAGGGGCTATAGATGGGACGCATATTCCTATTCTGGCACCACCCCACCTAGCATCCGAGTACATTAATCGGAAGGGGTTTTTCTCCATGGTTCTCCAGGCGCTTGTGGATCACCGTGGGCGTTTCATTGACATCAACGCAGGCTGGCCCGGAAAGGTGCATGATGCACGCATCTTTCGGAACACTGCCCTGTTCCGGAAGATGCAGTCCGGGACTTTTTTCCCAGACTGGAAGATCACGGTAGGGGAAATTGAAATGCCCACTGTGATCCTTGGAGACCCTGCTTACCCTTTAATGCCATGGCTCATGAAACCCTACACAGGGAGCCTTGACACCAGCAAGGAATGGTTCAACTACAGGCTGAGCCGGTGCAGAATGACTGTGGAGTGTGCTTTTGGCCGTTTGAAGGGCCGCTGGCGATCTCTATATGGGAAGCTGGACTTGGCTGAACACAGCATCCCCGCGGTTATATCTGCGTGCTGTACCCTCCATAATATTTGTGAAGGGAAGGGTGAAATGTTCACTCAGGCGTGGACCTCAGAGGTTCAACACCTGGAGGCTGAATTTGCACAGCCAGAGAGCAGGGCTATTAGAGGGGCCCAGCGTGGGGCTGCAAGGATTAGGGATGCCTTGAGGGAGAAATTTGAGGCTGACAACCACCAGTAATGTGTGCTGCCCTGCACGACCCTGAAGTGAAGTGGTTCCAATGTTATCAGTTATCTGTCTTTGCTAAGCTGATTTGTGTTTGCTCAGCTCACTTGCGTTGCCTGTTTCTTTCCTGGGCTAAGGTATCTTTTTTCCTTATGCAATAATAAAGACTGTTTGCACATCTAAAGAATCCGTTTATTACAGAGAAAATACATGTATTAAAAAGAAACACAACTGCTTGTGAGACAGAAAGGGCAAGGGGGTGGTGGGTGGTGTGGGGAAGGGTTCAATCACAGGGTATGGTATGGAGTGCTGTGCAGTGAGTGCTGGACCTCAGGATGTCTATAATTCGGGATGGGAGTTGAGTGCAGTGGGTAAGGGTCATAGTTTCCAGGGCTGTCTGGTGAAGCTACAGGTGTTGGGGGCATCTGCTGTGGGCGATAAGAACCAGTATGTTGGGTGAAGTGGGCAGGTGGTGACATGGGGGCACAAGTGTTTTGGGACACTGGCTGCAGGGGGGGGCGGGTGCGGTACTGCTCCGCCTGCATGGCAACGAGCGCCTGGATAGAGTCCGCTTGGCGCGCCATGATGCTAATCAGTTCCTTTGTGCTTTCGTGCTGGAGCTGCATGCTTTGCTGCCACTGCGCTGCGTTTTCCTGGCGGAGCCTGCTTTCACTCTCCCTCCACTCCCGAGCCTTTTGATTCTCTTTAAGAGACTGTTTCATAACTTCCTGCAGCATGTCTTCTTTCGTTCTTCTGGGCCTCTTCCTGAGCCTTTGTAGTCTCTCAGCCGGTGATAAGAAGGATGGCGGAGATCTCAAGGTTGCATCTGGAAGGCAAAATGCAACATTTAACAGAGGCATCATTGTTTTATGCCAGACAGAGCAATGATTCCCCCACACTTAAGGAGGGGGCAACAGTCTCCAAAACAGCACAATTTTCCCGTCCCAAACAGAGCGCACAGAACCCACGGGAGCCCCAAAATGGTGAGTAAACACAGGGTAAAGGGGGACTGATTGTTTCACGGATGTACTGTCCGACGGGTTTCTGTGCCTTGGGGAGAGCCAACAGCTGCAGGGGGAACCTACACTGAACACTATCCCCACATTTTCCACAGGAGTTCGTCCTGGAAGATATCTCGCTGCTGAGGGTGTCCGGGGAAGCAAGGGAGGGTCTTCTACTGCAATGCGACTTCCGCCCTGGCCCATATGCAGCTTGCCTGTGTGCAGCAATGGTCCCCCCGCCCCTCGCGGCACAGTGGCGCAGACACGTTACCCTGACTGGGACAAGGACCACGGCGGCTCTCCCAATGAACCTGCGCAAGCACATTGCCCACGTCCTGGCTGAGACTTTCGAAGAGATTACAGTGGCCGATATCTCCGATGTGATAGACCACATCAATGCGCTCTTCTGCATCTAGGCATGCATGCAGCCCAAACCCTCCTCGCCCAAGGACCCCACACCGAAAAAACGCCTTCCCGAAAATAAAAGCTGCTTACCGCGAACCTGTTCTTCTCTTTCTCTCCCAGCGCGTACCGGCTGCTGCGACTGGCTCCCTTCCTCCTGGCTCGAGAAGAGCTCCTGGCTGCATGCACCCAGGGAGTCAGGGGTGTCTCCCCCAGCCACAGCACCCTCGCTTCTGTTTTCTTCAACCCCCTCCTCCTCCTCCTCTCCCTCCTCCTCCACCTCTCCCTCCTCCTCCTCCTCCTCCTCCCGCTCTCCTGTGTCCACGGTGGTGCTCGGAAGAGTAGTGGGGTCAACCCCAAGTATTGCATCCAGCTCTTTGTAGAATCGGCAGGTTTGGAGGGGAGCACCTGAGCGCTTGTTTGCCTCGCGGGCTTTGCGGTACACACTCCGCAGCTCCTTTACTTTTATCCCTCACTGCATTGCGTCCCGGTCATGGCCCCTTTCAATCATGGCCCTTGATATCTGGCCGAAAGTATCGAAATTCCTCCGGCTGGATCGCAGCTGGGACTGGACAGCTTCCTCCCCCCAAACAGCGATGAGGTCCAGCAGCTCGCCATTGCTCCATACTGGGGCTCGTCTGGCACGTGGAGGCATGGTTACCTGGAAAGATGCGCTGAGAGCACTCCACGCCTGGCTGAGCAAACAGGAAGGGGATATTTAAAATTCCAAAGGAATTTAAAGGGTTGGAGTGGCGGTTGGTCACCTGAGGCCAGGGCAGTAGAGTGCTAATTGATGACCAGAGTGGCTAGAACAGGCGTTGTGGGATACTTCCGAATACTTCTGGAGGCCAATAACAGCACATTGCGTGACCACACTGTAGCCGCAGCGCACCAGCAGCAGCGGAACAAACGTTATTCCTCTCGGGGAGGTGGAGTACATGCAGCGCTGTACCTGAGGAGATGCAGCGCTGCACGTGCCTTGTGAGTGTAGCCAGTTAGTGAGTTGCAGCGCTGCAGGCAGTTTTATTGCGCTGTAACTCATGAGTGTAGCCAAGGCCTTGGCTACAGACTGAAATCATACCAGCTCCTGGGTTCCATCCCATTGCTATCCTTATATTGGGATTCAGCCCAGTCAGAGTACTTGAATTAGAGAAAAGAGGAAGGATGGTGGAATGGTTAGGGCAGTAGCTTAGGCTCTGAGAGACCTGGCTTCAAGTTGTGCTCTGCCACACACCTCCTGTGTGACCTTGGGCAAGTCAGTTAGCCTCAATATGCCTCAGTTCCTCATCTGTCTACCAGGGTTAATAGCCCTGCCCTACCTCACAGGGGTGTTGTGAGGATAGATACATTATGTGTTCAGATACTATGATGATGAGGGCCACATAACTACCCAAAATAGAAGCAGTAAATTAACGTGGAAGGCTGATCTCAAATCCTAGTGTGGTGGGTCTCATTCTTGTTCCCATCACAGAAGCTGTTTGGTATTTGTTTCTGGAGCATTCACAATGTGTAAAGCATTACCAGAAGAGACCGGCATGTCTTCTACCCAGAGGAGCTTACAATCTAAAATCAGACAAGCGACAAATAGAAACAGATGATAGTGTGTGTCGTGACTGG
Organism: Chelydra serpentina; assembly: GCA_037349315.1. Classification (NCBI taxonomy): domain Eukaryota; kingdom Metazoa; phylum Chordata; order Testudines; family Chelydridae; genus Chelydra; species Chelydra serpentina. The sequence continues at coordinate 19,587,236 of JBAIAC010000019.1, read as the reverse complement.
GAACCATTGGTCTGGCGAAGCTGTATAGCGAAGCTTGCAGGGTGGTTACCTGCACTGCGCCTGGCTCTTCACAATGCCATTAGTCTCACATTTTTTTTAACAAGTATTAAGTTCAATCTGAATGTTTATTTAAAAAGAAACAATGGAATGTGTTGACACCGGTCTGCAACCATCCCTTCTTAAAAATAAGACAATGTTACTAAACTGGAGAGATTATCTGACTAGCCCGAAATCACAGGAAGCCTGTGGCAGAGACAGGAATTGAATCCCAATCTTCTGAGTGGCAGCACAATACTTTACCTACAAGATCATATTTCTTCTTGTTTTAGCCTTAGCCGAACCAGTTAAGAGACAAGCTTGCCCCTGAGCTGTGAAGTGTTTGCACCCTGACTTTCTGAATGTGGATTTCCTTCTGATCCCTGTGTAGTCATGTGGAAGTATGAAGCATAAGGGTGAAGTTTCCTAGTTGGATCTTCAGAAAATAGTTTTCCGTTAACCATTACTTCGCATTTTCCCTTCCTTACCAAAGGACTAAGTTTAAACAGTAAGCTCCTGCAGTGAAGGACACCTGTCTCTGCTGGTCCCATTATGTGGCTATACTGAAAAAGCTTTACAGCTGTCTAAATTAGCATAATTAAATCCACATCTATTAAAAAACCTCAATCACCTCTTTCCCCTTCACATGCAGATAGTGGCATTTGTCTAAGGTGCTAAGTAACAAAGGAACTTTTTAACAGTTGAAAACCTGGCTGAAAGGAAGAGTAATAGGATTTGTATATTGTCCCATGGTTCACCTTAACACTAGTGGAAATGATTAGTGGTAGCTGTTCTGCCTTAAGAAGTATGGCTGCATTTTGCATTTCAATTATGCTAGTACACAGGGCCGTGCATTAGAGATGTGCATTTTACAATGTGCCCCTGCTTCTATTGCTTCTTTAGCCCCCATTAATGGGGGTAAACAAAGCCTGGCATTCCGATTTGGTCTCTTCCCCACCCATTTCTTTTTGTTTTGTTTTATGCGGGGAAGCCCCAGTGACACCAGGATAGCAACAAGGCTGCACTGTGTGGTGCTAGCAAAGAGAATTCCTCCAGATGAAAACTGACATGGGGTTCAGGGGTTAATTTCTGGAACAGGCGCATTTGCATACAAATGAAAAATGATGGAATTTCTGTTCTCCTAAATTTTCAATGTCATCAGCATCAAACAGCAGTCAGTGCTCCCTTGCTGTTTGAAGAATATTCATTACTTTAGAAGAAGGGGCACCTTGTTTGGTATTAATCTCCTCTGCAGGTCAATGGCTTAATTTGCTAAACTTCATCTGAAGTGCCATTCACTTCCTGAGTACTCTGCTATTCTTTGTTATTTTTCATAATATGTTCTTAATACATTTTTATGTGTAAAAGGATACAAACATCTCCAGCAAAACAGAGAGGGAGAGAGAAGGACAGTTTTTTAATTTGTTGTTTGTTTTTTATTTGCTTTCATTGAATTCCTAAACCACTTGGTACCCTCCTGTATCAGTTGTACCATATTTTGGTGTGTGTTTGTCTCACAATTCATAAACATTTTTCAATAAAAATTGCTTCCTTTAATGGGAAAACAAACATTTTTCTTTCAAAACTGATGCATAAAAGGATCTCTGTTTTCTTGTGCAACAAGGTTACAGGGTGTCAGGCTTCTAACAAAAGGTAACAAGTTACAAAGTGATTAATCTCCCAAAGAAAACCATAATATTCTTTTAGACCTTGCCTCTGGATATTCTCATTTAAAAATGCAGTGATGAGGATGTACTTAGGAAACTAAAGTGCTATCTGTTACTTCCCTATCGTCCTCTATGTTTCTGTAAGGACCCCGAGGATCCCATTTCCCCAGTTTTTGCCCTTCATGGCTCTCTTCGTTTTGTCTAAATAGGATTATATGGGATTCTTTTCCGAGCTTGCTAGTGTTACTCCTTAATTGGCCTGGTACTCTTGGGCAGTGATTCTCAAACTGTGTTCTGTGGACCCCTGATAGTCCATGGAATACTTGCTGTTGGTCCGTGGAGAACTCAGCGGTCACTTGGTGCTGGCTCTCCTCCTTGTTTTCAGCTATTAAAACACATTAGAAAACACCTAAAATACATTAAATTCTTTCCTAGTATTGTTTTCTCTTGTAAGAAATTGCTGCTATAGCCACGGAGGTATCATGTGATTCCAAACCGAAGGGGAGATGGTTCATGAGATTGTGGAAAAAGTCTGAGAACCTCTGCTTTGGAATTCTTCTCTAAAATGTCTTGAGTATATTGCCTCAGTAGCACCCCCACCTTCTGCTGGTGTAATAGAGAAGGACCATGACTGGATCTCTGTTATTACCAAGAACACTAATACAACAGGATCTCACTAGAGCAGCCCCAAAAGTACTACTTGAAGTAAAAGACAGTTTTAAGACTGATTTGCTTCTGAATCCTTAAAGATACAACGTGCGGGTTAATAGATGCCATGAAGAAAAATGCTAGGGATTCCGCTCTTTCCAGTTCTGTCCTATGCTCAGTGCATGTAGGGTGTGTCTTTGCACAGGAGCTCGGTGTTATTCAATACCATTCACTCCTCAGGATAGGAAGGAACTTTAAGGCTCTAGTACTGTGGTGTTCTACTATAACTTTGGACTTTGCATATAACATTTATAACAAGTTCCAGTTAAGGGCTTTCATTATAACCCCTGGCTTCCACATGCTTATGGCTAGCTGAAAATTTCTGGCTGGAATTTTTCATTTGCTCCCAGTCTCAAAGTGAATGTTTTTGGAAACGTTTTTTTTCAGTTGTAGAAAGGTGAAAACATCTAGCACTTTTTAGCTATTTTAAGTCAATATATAATATGGGGGTTTTTTCGCTCACACCTAATCCACAAATGGCAAAATTCTTAATTTCAGACATCCACATGGGAGGTAGGGGACCCTTCATCTAGTCCCCTTGCCCCAGTCATGCTTTCATTATTTATCCACAGTGGAACAGATTCAGCAGAGTGAGAGTAAGACTACATCAGACTATCCGGTGCCCAGTGGTTAGAATATTTGGGGGGAGAGGGATAGCTCAGTGGTTTGAGCATTGGCCTGCTAAACCCAGGGTTGTGAGTTCAATCCTTGAGGGGGCCATTTAGGGATATGGGGTAAAAATCTGTACTTGGTCCTGCTAGTGAAGGCAGGGGACTGGACTCAGTGACCTTTCAAGGTCCTTCCAGTTCTATGAGATAGGCATATCTCCATTTATTTACTCCCCTGAGAGGACAAGAAAAGGGCAGAAAGGGGGAAATGGAATGTGGGTTTCACACATCCTGGGTGAATGCTCTAACCACTGGGCTAAAAGTTATAAGGTGATCATTGTGGCCATCTCCTCTAGTCAGATTGTGAATGGAAACAGACCCGTTAGGCATCCTCCAAGCCAGTAGTGGGCAACCTGTGGCCCGCAGGCTGCACGCGGCCCATCAGGGTAATCTGCTGGCGGGCCACGAGACAGTTTGTTTACATTGACTGTCTGTAGACACGGCCACCCGTAGCTCCCAGTGGCTGCAGTTCATCGTTCCCGGTCAATGGGAGCTGCGGGAAGTGGGGGCCAACACGTTCTTGTGGCCCACAGCTCCCATTGGCTGGGAAGGCGAACCGCAGCCACTGGGAGCTGTGGGTGGCCATGCCTGCGGATGGTCACGGTGAACAAACTGTCTCGCAGCATGCCAGCCGATTACCCTGACGGGTCACAGGTTGCCCACCACTGCTCTAAGCACACCTACTGGATTATAACTTATATGCGGCCCCATATGTGCCGTAGGTGGCCAAATCCTGTCTTCTCCTGGTTTGGGGATCACTCTGGGGCTGAGGCAGGAGATAGGTGTCTGGACCTAGGTGAGAGAGGCAGCAGTGAGCATGCACAACAGCACAAATGTAGGCACTGAGGGAACTTTTATCTTGAATAATTTAGGCACTGACTTTAAGCACCTACAGGGTTTGACGGGAGGTTCAGGGATCACACTAGAGCCAAAATGGGGACTTACGTGCCTAAAAGAGGGACTTAGATACCTAAGTTCTCTCTTGGATCCCAGCCTGTCTTTATATGTATTTCTACAGTATCCTGCACAATGCAGTTCCAGTTTTAAGTGAGGTCTCTGGACGCTACAGCAATAACAATAATAAATACTGTCTAGTGGCAACTTGTGCTAATGTTGGGGGCTACATTATTACCTGCAGCATTAGCTTAGCATTGTAGATATTGGGCTAGACCCTCAGGTCCAGCTAAGTGTTACTGAACACAGAACTTCAGGATGGGCAAAAGTGACTTAGTGCCACCTTTATACCCCCTTATCCTGGAGTTGGCTGTTGCAAGTTAGAGCCAGAGCATTCTGGCCATCCCCTCTCTACTGGTTGGGGTGGCATAAAGCTAGTTGTCCTGGCCTTGTGCCATTTGGGGATTTCCCTACCCCAGGGCAATTCTTGGATAGCTGGATAAGCCAGCTTTGCAAAGCAGCTGCTTGGGGAGCCAGAATCTGTCTCATTATCTACAGGGAATGTTTTTAGCATAAAAAACTTCCGCTGGGGACAGATTTGAATGCAGAAATATGTTCTGCTCTGAAATGTCTATGTGCCTGCAGAGCTGATAGGCTCCTCTCTGCTTAACTTTTCTCCTGTGGAGTTTACAGTCACTGCATGAACAAATCATGGGGCTGACAGGTGAAGCTAAGAGAACTTGTAAAGTCTGCATTCTCGAGAATCCCCGTTTGAAGAATTTGTAAGTTCCTCCAGCAAAGAATACAAACTATATAAATTACCTGCACCTAAAAGCACTGGACTTTTCATGACTCCCCCGCCCCGCTTTTGTGTGTGTGAAACCAAAACCAGGAAAAGTACTCTAAAAACCTAACATGAATATAATGCTAAGGTTGCTAATTAAGGGCCAGATTCTGCCACTCTTACTCCCATTGAATATACCTCATTTTATGAATATTGCTATTGACATCAGTGGGGCTACTCACAAAACAAGACACTACTCATCATGAGTGTGGGTATCAGAATCTGGCACCAAATGCTCAAAAGATAGGGGTCAGATTCTTAGCTGGTGTAAATATTTGTAACTCTGTTGAAATCAATGGAGCTATCTAGCTATCCTGATTTATGCCCGCTGAGAATCAGGTCAAGGATATGAAAAAGGTAAAATTTTCATAGTTCTATTAACTTAGCCATAATACAAATGTGTTGCTTTAGAAAGCTGTATATTAGTATGCTAATGTTATGTTGCTAAATATCTATACCATGAGACACACAAGATATGCAATCTGGCCAAGTTAGCATAACTTTGCTAACCTTAACTTTAACATTGGCTGATTTCTGAGCTTTTAAATTTGTAAACCTAATGTTACACTGACATAAGTTTTTGTAATTGTATACATACTAGAGTTGATTTTTATCTTGGGTTTTACAGCACCTTAAGCAACAAGAGAAAAAGCGCTCATCTGTTTATCATAAACTTATCAGAAATACTGCAAAGTTTTCACCAACTAAGATATTTATACTGCTATGGTGGCTTGCTACAGGGTAATTCTGAGACAACAAACAGAATATTTCAAAGCCCAGATGTCCTGTTTAGACAAGGGTTTTATATTGATTAGAATCTGCTTTCACCTAACATCATGTAGTAAATATCACAAAGACATAATTAGAAAATTTGGTACAATATTTAGTCCTAGTCCCTGTGTGCCAGAATTGTTTGACTACTGAGAAACTGGAGCTTGTTTGCATCCCAGTGTGTTGTGAAATGCAAACTTCAAAGAAAATATTATATCTCCCAACTCCAGCTCGTGAGTGTCTTGGAAGTATAATACAGAAAGGCTTAACAATCCCTGCTGAGGAAAGGGCAATTTGACACTGAAACTACTGTTAAACCACCATTGAAACACTGGTAGGGAAAGAGTGCTTATTAGATAAATATAGCTGAAGTCTCTGAAGTCAGGGAGAGAAAATGCACCCAAGTCATTGGAAAAATCCCAAAGCTGGACAAATGTTTGTTTTGTATAGGATTTTTTTAAAAATACATACATCTATATGTTTTCTTCATAGATTTTTCCATCAGATTGGTCCCTCCCCATACCATTTCAAAATAAAATGTTTAGATTCACAAAACTTCTGGAAGCCAGAATTTTGGACGGAAAGGATTTTTTCATCAAATTGTCAGTGTCTGAATTTCATCACAATCTGTTCAGCTGTTTAGGTTGCAGGCAGGCGTAAAATATAGTCGTGAGTGTGTGATTGTACTTCTTATACATATTGAAAGGGCTCTTCTTAATCTCCTTGATGAGGAAAACTCTTTAAATTATATGCATCTGTAGTCTCAGTAGCATCTAGGGGTGGACTAGAAGCAAACAGAGAGAAAGTTCATAAATTTGGGGGGCAAATAAGACCTTTCTCACCTCTAATGATCACAGAACTTTTAGCAGTTTTGTTTTTGGAATGACCACAGTGTTTTGCCTTACCATCTTTGCCTGGTAGGCCATTAAACACATTTATGATTCCTGCAGGGGGAAAAAAAGAAAAATATTTGCCGAAGACCGTTCTGAATATATTTTCTTTAATTGTCGCTTATGCTTCTGTCCCATCTTCTGCACTGGGTTAAAAATAGTACCTTGGATTGACAGTTTTAACACCATTTAATGTATATATATTATTGCATATAAAACCTGCATGAAAAAAATGTCAGGGCAAAAAGGACAAGACTTAAACCAGCTATAGAATTGGAACTCACAAATAAGACACATGACCCAAATACCTAGACCCACAAGTATGCTGTAGGATAATACTAATCTATATAATACAGTATCTGGTTATTATTGATTATTTTTGCATTTTTATTCCACCTTTACTATAAGGAACTTTTACTTTTTTTTTTTTTTTTTTTTTATACTGTCATTAATTAGCTAATCATCCCAGAACCCTTGTGAGGTAGCTACAGAACATATTTTCATTTCCATTTTTGAAGTTGAATACATTTGCCTAATCTTGCATAGTAAGTCATTGGCAGAGTTGGGAACAGACCTAAGGAATGAAATCCCACTGACTTCAGTGTATCTCATCCTTGGGGTCAGGACTCAAAGTTCTCTACTCTAACTATTGTACCCTATGTATGTTGGGCATTTGTTGATAGTTGCTGATGCCAAGTATTAGATTAGAAATGCTTTTACAGTATTGGAAATTCCTTTAAAGAGAGTTAAAAGGAACCTCTGTCACAGATGTAGGTGTGGTAGCGCTAATGTGACACCATAGTTATGATTTTGTCAGCATTTCCTTATAAACCTCTCTTTGCAGCAATTATATTACAGCCATATTTAAAAACTACTGTGAGCTGAAACTTGGCATACAGGGATCCAGGAGGGAAATTTTTAGCTTTTGGAAATAGGTTCAGATTACCATGGACAGGAATGACATGATATGCAAATATATGCTCCATATTGCACTGGAAAAATATAACATGCGTCACCACTATATCACGTGACAGAGGAATAGAGAGATGTGGGAAGAGGGTGTCTCTGGCTTATGGAAATGAGGGAAAATACTTTATTTCCAGATACATCTTTTGATTAATGCTACTAAACTTGTACTGAATTATTCTTATTGACAAGGTATCCTATCGTGCGGGGGAAATTGTATGGTGTTTTTTAGCATTCCCCATGCAGATCAGATCCTCGGCTGGTGTAAATCAGTGTAGCTCCATTGAAGTCCAATGGAATTCTGCTGATTTACATGAGCTGAGGATCTGGTCCTATATCCTCTTTCCACAGAAGCTTTCAGCATTTGTTAACCGTTTGGAGAGTGAATGAATGTATGTTTTACTTTGAAAAGTCCATTTTGTCATACCGATCAAATTCCAGTGACAGCGGGAACATAAATATCTTAAAATGTTTTCACCCAGGATATAGCTGGTTACTTTTCAGTGGTTTTTGAATGTGGAATGCTTTGTGCCATGCTCTATTCTCTTGGGCGGCAGTATGATGAAGGTGCTGGAATTCAGATATTTTAGTATCATCTCGATGTCTCGAGAGACTATAGCAGCTGCCTTACAATTCACCTAATAATGACTCTTCATTATTAAGCTGCATCAATGGACGTCTCTAGTAATACTTTGTTACAGTCTCTAAATATTTCTCAGTGCATCGTCATTCATGAGTCATTTGAAAGCAGAGATGTCGGTTATTATAAATGCTTCCCAACACTGTGTTCCAGAATATCTGATTTGGAACTTGAGTCTTTATTTCTGAATTCAACTTGGAAATGATTAAAATGCCATAGTAACTTTGGCTGTCTGTAATGTTACTAATAACTAAACTCTAAATGTAAAGCAGCTTTGCAAGAGTACTCCAGTGTCATGTTGCAGTGAACAGACATCTTAATAAAGGTACAGTAAATCTGAAGCAACTTCATTTAATTGAACCTACGGGTTAGGTACAGGAAGAAAAAAGAAAACTATTTGCTGTTTTTTAGATGTGACATTTCAGTGGTGTACCAACAGAGAGAATTTTGCTTGCAGAATTCTGTGAGCAAAACACTTCTGAGAATGTATGTATACAATTGTTTAAAAAAAACCACAGGGTTACTGACACAGATGCCAATTTGGTAGGGCATATGGAACATTTACACTTGCCTTTTTCATTCTTTCTTGCTGCAGCTGGTACTGATTTAGTATGTGAAATTTTACTAGCAGGAGTGCTAATCAAGATGGAGATTCTGTGAAGATTTAGTCATTTATGTAGGGGAGAACTATGGATATCATTAAAAAGTAGGAGATCATCTATGGGAGGAACATTATCATCTACCTAATTTTTAAACTAAATAGAGAAAGAATGGTGCTGTAAGTATCACTTGAACAGCCGCAAAAGTACAAGTGTTTCCTTGTAATGTTCAAGCAGTCTTACAGTCACTGCATAAAGTTTTGGTGAGGGGAATTTTGAATCTACTCAGACTTTGGGAAGCTGAGGACAAACCAATGGTTATTGTTCTACCATTTTTCATAGCTAAGATGAGCTTTTTAACATTGAGCAGGTGTGAGTCGAGATGGGATCAAACCAAAACCCTGGATCCAAATCCCAGGCCTGGGTTTGAACTGATCACTGTGATCCAAACTTAACTGTACAACATTTGGGAAAGCTCCAATATCTAGCCAGATTTTGAAGCCCAGCGTTCATGAGTGTTCAAAACCAGGCTTTTCCTTAAATTCATTATGAAGCTAAGTTCAGATACTGGTTCAGGCTCAACTATGAAAATGGGCAATGAAGATTATTTTCCATGAAGAAAGTACCAAATATACATTACTTGTCCAAAGAGGGGATTTTAAATTACGCACAGTGTAAAAAATCCTGCTAGCAATTAGCTATCCTTTCCTGCCAAGATTATTTCCATGCAGATAGCAACCATGAGCGGCGCCATCTTTTTTGCCGCCCTAGGCGGCGGATGGAGAGGCTGCCGCCGAGGTCCCCGGCGGCCGAAGAAGCCGCCGCCGAAGTGTCGCCGAGGACCCAGCGGCCGCCGAGGGACCTGAGATGCCTCCCCCCAAATCCTGGCACCCTAGGCGACCACCTAAGGTCACCTAATGGTAGCGCCGGCCCTGATAGCAACAGAATCACTTCTGTATGTTAAATCTGTTGTACAGGTGGCTCAGTGGTATGAGAGACCTGAATAATAAAAACAGACAAACATCTCTGGCCTAAAGTAAGTAACAGTATAGTAGAAGTGTATGAGTTCCATCCCCTTTGGAAGGCTGCCAGCTACCTGAGCCTTCAGCATCAACTTCAAGAAGAGGCATGATGAGGGTGGCTTTGGAGTAGGCTGTACCTCTTCCTTTACCTTTACCTCTTCCTTCCCCACATAGGCAGAGAATTTCTTGACTGCAATGAGGACTTGGGAAAGGAGGAAGCTTAGTATGACATGCTGGGTGATAGATTGTGCTCTGAAATGCTTGGAGACTTCCATCACCAGTAAATAGATAAAAACCTGCCTGGAACTATAGTGAAATTGCTCTCAACTTCTCAGGCATCAAGCTTCATATCTAGGCCTTTATGCATCTCTGCAGGCTACTACACTTTGGCATAATAGCCACTGATTTCTGAGGCAAAGTATTGGAGAAAAAAATTCAGTTATTTCAAGAGTGCTAGGAAAAAGCCACACTGATTCTAGTTTCCAAGATTGCGCTGTTTACATCATGTTGGGGAAGGCAGCAATATTTCTCAATTCAATTTTTGTTAGATAGAAAATGATATTTTTTTTAAAAAGTTATCTAATTAACAAATTGAGTTCTGAGATTATACTGTACTTCTGAATGGGGATGGCTGACATTAAGAGACAGTGGGCATTTGGATAATTTCCTGTTAAATACTGACACGTTTTTGTGCATAACATTTCTAGATTGCATCTGGACATTACTTGGATTTTCAAAGGAACCCAAGTGAGTTAAGAGCCAAACTCCCTTTGACTTTCAATGGAATTTGGGAATCTAACTCCCTTGGGCTCATTTGAGAATATCAGCCTAGATCTTCACAGTGCTTAATTTGTAACAGAAGATGTCCTGGGGCTCAAGCAATTAGGTACCGGGGCACAAGTAACTTTTTAACTTTCATAACTGACGCGGCAAGCCTAGAGGTGCCAGGGCTATGAACTGCCAAGCCCAGAGATGCCAGAGCTCAGCCCTGGCAAACCCTGCCACAAATTAAACACTGGATCTTTCAGCTATCAATAAAGGTTATCAGATTACCAACATTGTCCCAGTTTCACTTGTTCTTATCATTAATAGAAAAACTAAAGACTAGTTTCAGAGATAGCAAGAACCAAACCGGTCACAAGTATTTTTAAAAGACACATCGTGAACTTCATGGGACATAATTTAGCTGTCTTGTAGGATGAATAGATGAATCAACCTGCTAGTTCCAGGGACTTTAGGTATTTCAAACCTGATGCTTAGAGCACTGAAACGATCTCCTCCAGAAGCCTCAAGCTTTTAAATACCCATGTTTCAGTAGTGTAATTACAGCCCTGCTAACTAGCAACAGTAGCTGCAGATAAGGGTAAAGGTTCTGATACTTGCTCATAACCAGCGAGGAAAAGTGTGAGATTTTCTCTGCCTGCCAGAAAAGGGGAAAGAGAGCAGGATATAACTGAGAAATCTAAATACCTTTTGTTGACTGGGACATTTATATCAGATGCTACCCGCAAAACACCAAAAAGAGGGGGAAGAGCAACCCTCTATAGTCACCCTAAGCAATTCAGTAAAGTTTAAACCTTAACCATTCTCAAGCAATGAAACATTTTCTCTAAACCTCCAGATCTGGCATGGCAGTTTTAATTAAGTATTGCCAAAAATATTGTCCAGTTGCACCAGTTGCCACTCATGAGGCAAGGGCGGGTGCCTGCAGGATGTCACTGCTCAAATGTTATTTTAAAAGGAAATGCTTGCTGCATTGGGAAAGCACACAGAAAGAAAGCGCTTAGGTAGCCAAGAGGCTGTGGTAAAGGGAAAGGAGAATCAATACCTTTTCTGAGGCCTGAACAGAACATCTGAATTCTCTCCCTTGAGGGTTCTCACCCTCCAAATGATTTTTTAGTGCTCACAAATACAAAAGGGTTATGAAACGTAAAGGAAAAGTCAACAAGTGGCTTGTCCATTTCACTGAATGAAATGGTGGCTGTGAAAAGCAAGTGTACAACAAGTCACTATTCTGAACAGTTAACAAAATGAAAACATTAAAGAGCTCATCTGTGGACTGATGTTGGCATTTAAAGGTTAGTTTTCAGCAAGTTCCCATGAAGTTCTTGGCAGCAGGTGACCTCAGTGACTATGATCTTGTGTCTCACATAATTTTCATAAAAAGCTATACTGCACCTTTATGAAACTGTTTACAGAAGAGCGAGGCGTGATCACAACTACGCTGAGGGGTGTCATACTCACTTCACCGCAGACATGTGGACCAGTGGTTAAATATTCGATTACATGTCAGTCACAGCACATTAGGCAATCTTCCAGTCTGCCAGCTTTGCCTTGCCCAGCTCCAAGCTAAGTGTCATCAGGAAACAAGTAGCACTCTGAATTAAAGGGTCTGAAAAAAGTTTATACTGTAGTCAATCTGCAATGGGAGTTTTGGTTCCAATATAAAATGTCTCTTATTTTCCGTTCAATGGGTCTGTTCCTCTACTTCCCGGTACCTGGTGTAGTTATTTACACCTTGTGAAAGTGAATGCAAAGTGAGTGTGAAACAGTAGCATTCTCATCTGGTAGAGTTTTGCACTCACTTTGTACAAGTGTAAATAACTGTCCAGAGTGCAAGACTGTGGAGAATCAGGCCCCTACTGTTCAGCAGTGTTGCCAAACATGTTCTGTGTTTTCCAGTATAGTGGGTATAAAACTGTGTAACCATGGCTGAACACAGCCTAGCCTGTCTTGCTTATGAATGACTTACATTCCACTCCTAACATATTTTCAGTAAGATCTGTGGACCTGTTGCCCATTTTGTCTATGCCAGAAATATTCTGTATCCACTCCAAGAAGAAAACTACGTTCCAAAACATCAGCTCATGCAGAAAGTTCCAACTCAATTGGAACGCCACATAATGTGTGCTGGAGTGGCGTCTAGACTAACAAAAAGTCATTCATGTGCATGTTGGGAGGCATAAGACTGGAACAGTAGAGGGCATGCCCACTGTCACCCAGTGGAATCTTAGTGTCAATTTACTTAAATAGCCTTCACCTATTTGAAACAGTTACTTGAGAAGTTAGTGGTGATATTGCCATTGTGAGGCTTGTGCTGCCTGTACTTAACCAGTGCTTCCTACTGGAAAAAATTCAAAGTGAATTTGAAATGAAAGGAGACAATGCTGAAGTCACTGCGACATTCAGTAGCAGGAACATCAGCACTGTGTGGCTTCATAGTCACCCTTTTTTCCAACAAGAAGTGCAGGAGCTCCAAAACTCATGAGGCAATAATATCACCACTAACGTTTCAGGTGACCATGCCAAATAGATGGAGGATGTTTAGTTATATGAACAATAAGATTCCATTGGGTGGCAATAATCTCTACCCTTCCAATATTATGTTTCCCAAGTTGGATGCGTGCAGCTTCAAATCCGTTCTCAGGCTCCAATATCAGAGGAATAATTGGAAGGGGAAAATATTTGACAGTGCAGAATAACTAATGACATAATAAAAGCCACACTGTACTATCAGCAAAACTGGGAGTAGATTCCTGCCATTTTAAATGCATGTGTGCATATGGCTAGGGTTGAGCATATGGTGCTCAGATACTGTACCTTGGTGATGAGTGGTATGAGAACCTAAATTAGTAGGACCGAGTAGGTAAGGACACTAAGGCAAAAGCAGTCTGTCTCATTATTTACAAAAGAATATGTACACAATATAGGATTTGAAGGGTACTCCTCAGGTAGAATGCAGGGGGAGATCAATTGTGGATAGCACCCTCTTATTCTCTCCTTAAATCCCCAACCAGTGACTGCATTTGCAGAGGGCATCTTCAGTGCTGATGGCAGTGTTGTTACAGACAGAAGGACCCTGTTTAATGCAGCCTGTGATGTGCCTTACTTTAAAAAAAAAAAAAAGATAAATCTTGACAGCTTGCCAAATACCACATCTGCCTCTCTTTGCACCTCAGAGGGTGAAGCCGAACAGCAAGGTGGTGAAGATGAGGAAACCTATCAATTAACAGTGTGGGGGCTACTCTCTCTCTTTCTGTCAAATGACTGTAGGTGATCTCCCCTGCCCTTAAAAGAAGTCTCCCTGCCTGTTGGCTAGCTGGCAAATGCGATCTGCAACACCTGTGTGACAGATAGGCACAGCTGTAAGCATGCTGCTGTTGATCCATCTGTAGAAGGCACCACATGCCAGTGTTTATCTTAGAATCTTAGGAAGGGACAGGGGGGAGGAAAGGAAAGGATGTTTTACACAGTTAAGGTTTCTTTTTTCCCCCACCATTCATCTCTTATTTCCCCTCTCATGTTGGTGTTTCCCCCTCCTTCTTACTATGACTGTGTTAGTGAATACTAATGAGACAATACAGCCCAAGACGATCATTGATTGAATGAATAAATTCTTTGGGTATTGAACACCTGTGACCTGACTAACAAGGCAAGTTGAAGCCGGCTTACCTGATTACAGCTAAGTATTTTGGTTAGCACCTCTGGGTTTCCATCTCTAATTGCTGGTAATGATAACACTTGAATCATAATTTGATGGTCTGTAGGTTTCTCAGCTGTTTCTTCCCATGCAAACTAGATAATAGAATATTTTGCCCATGACACTGAGTCTATATTTTGTATGCAATACATCAGCATTGTGTAAATTTTATGAACAACTTCTATTGTCTTTGAAGCCACAGAAACAACAAACAGTTATAATTATAGTCTGAAGATGCTATAGTGTTTCAAATATGCCTACAGTAGTGGTATTACAATGAAAATGTTCTGTTTGCCTGCAGCTTTCACTGTGCTCAATGACATCACAATTATGCTGTATTTGAGCTGAAACTTCTGTCCTTAAACAGAAACAGCTTGTCTGAAACCTTTTAGGTTTTCCTTCTAATTTCTTTTGATTCTTCCTTGAGTTAAAACAGTCAAAATGGTGAATACAGTAGGATAGTGCATTTTTACAGGCTTTGTGTCTGGGCTTGCTAACAGTAAGTTATAGGTACTTTGCGTGGTTGCATTTGGGAAATGAATGCATGTTATTTAAAACCTCTTTATGTGCATCTGCTACTTGTCAACTTGTGATCTTCTGATCCTTGAATATTTGGCAACCCTGTGATTTGTGATAATGGAATTACAAAAAAAAAGTGATCAACAAAGACAGTACATTATAAATGTGCAAAGCAAGACTTAAGATGTTTGAAGAAAAATGAGCTTTAGAAAGGAGGTAGTGTTATTTGAAGAAATATTTGAACAGTGCAAGCCTTTGGAAACAACCACATATCTTTAAATATGCAGTCAAATGTAAACAAACCTGAGCCAGATCCTCAGATGCTGTAAATTACTGTAGCTCCATTGACATCAGTGAAGCTATGATGATTTATATCAGCTAAGGATCTGTCCCACGTACAACAATTTTCTTTTCTTTACCTCTCTGTTTTAAAGTGAGTTTTGTATTTTCTAATGCTTGTTGATAAACATCAAACTAGGATCAGTTCTAGTCGCCAGTGGATATTTGTTCAAATCACACAAAATCGCTGCAGTCTAGATCCTCAAAAATCAATGGGAGTTAGACACCTAAATACCTTTGCAGACCTGATAATCTGTTCCAGAGAAATCCCCTGCTAGAATAGCAGGGTGGTTGTGCAGGTGAGAATAGGCCTGAGTGGTGTCAAATAACCAATGAAAACAATAGTGATGGTATAATGACTGAATAATGGAGCACAGGGCAGTACAGTAAGAAATGAGTGGAATGAGTAAACAGCTGACAGCCATGTAATAATCACTGTGATTTTGCAACGGTTTGTCTTTAACACAGTGGAGAGACATGGTCTGAGGATTAAAGCACAAATGTGAATGTCAGGTGATATGAGTCTACACTGCAAGAAAAAACCCACGGCTGGCCCATGTCAGCTGACTCAGGCTCTTGGGGCTCAGGTTGTGAGGCTATAAAATTGCAGTTTAGATGTTCAGGTTTGGGCTAGAACCCAGGCTCTGGAGACCCCATGAGGGGGCTGGTCCCAGAGCCCAGGCTCAGCCACAATCCCAGTGTCTACTTTGCAATTTTAAAGCGCTGCCCCAGACTTACTGCACGACCTTGGTAAAGCCACTTAACCTTTCTGTGTCTCAATGTTTCCATCTCTACAGGGAATAATAATTGATGAAGGTTTGTAAGGTGCTTTGAGATCCTCGGATGGGAAAACTGTCTTGAGAAGAGCAAATTACAGGAATCAGGTCCTCAGCTGGTGTAAATCAGCATCATTACATTGAAATCAACGGATTTACCCCAGCTGGAGCAAAGCAGATTTATGATTTAAAGATCTGCCCCTTTATATTTACAGGGAGCTAAGAAATTGCCACCTCACTTTCAGGAAAGATTCTTCCTGGGAGCACATTGATACTAGCAGAGGACCCCAAGTTTATGCTGTATGTCCTCAGCTATAAGGAATTGTAAAGGCAAACGGCAGTACAATGTCAAAATATCTGCTAGTTCTTGTGTGGAAAGCAAGTTAGAAGTCTTGTGTTACCTTTGATTTTTCTGGCAAGGACAGAGTTAAATTGTTGTAACCCTCACTGTGGAGGCTGTTCTAATGAGATAAAAGTTGGAACATCTGTACAGCTTTTGTTGGTAAATTTGCAGAACTGATATCGTAAAATTAGTGCAAAAATTGCACATAGAACTACCCGAAGACGTTAGCATGCCCAGCCCGAAGACTTTAGCATGTTAAAACGAATGGACCCTCTTCTTAGAGCTTCTCTACATACATACTGGAGCCAATTAAACTAAACCAGTATAGTTAAATTGTGGAATCCCCTGTGCAATTCCGTGTGTTATATTATATTATATTATACACATTAAAGGGGCAAGGTCAACCAATATTAACCAGGTTTAAATTATTTTAAGAGAGTCCACACACAAAATTGCACTGATTTGTACTAAACTGCTTTAAGATAACACCTATAGTTAAATCCACAAACCTTTGTGCATAGACAATGCCTTAGCTTCCAAACTCTCAACTGTCATATTACACGATAGACTGAGATGCTGATTATGCCACAGATAATGTGGTTGTTAATGATCAAGTTAATGTTAAAAGCCATTACTGTGCATTGACATAATTCTTGGAACATTATGCCAGAGAAGTGCACCTTTTGTGAAGCAACAAAATGATAAAATTGAAATGTTAAAAGTTGAGTGTCTGAATTGAGCGCCTGTGAAATCATTTAGACAAGATCATTGTTGTTGCCATCGTAAAAGAGCTGGAGAGTGACAGAATGAGAGAGAACAACACCACACACTGGAGTATTTTTCCTGGAGGAAGATAAATAGGATTCCTACTTGGCTATTCCCTCTCTCCAACCTGGAGGGTCTTCACCTAACAACAGAGCACCCTCCTCTGGCAGTTTGCCAAAGATGAAAGCCTGCATGGAGCTGTCTGGAGACTGGAAATTTTTAAGCAAGGCAGGGAAAGGGCTCACTGCAGTCTTTCCCTATGTGTTGCTCTAATACAGGCAACAAACTTTGCCTAACTAAAGGCCACTTGCCCGAAACTCATAAAACAAGTAAAGGGGTGGCCATCAGAGACTACGGACCCAGTGGGCAATGTTCCAGGTTGGTCTGAGCAGGTGAGACCTGTGGTGTTCACAAGCTGCCCTTTATATTAAAGTTATGGGGAGCCATAGATTACATTATAAAACTCCATGAGCCACATGCCACCCCATGGCCTCACTTTGCCCATCCTTGCTTTAATAAAACAAAAAAGAACACAAAATTGCAGTAATGGCTTAGCTAACAGACAGACTGTTAAATGACTGCAGTGAAGGGACACTTTACTGAGCAATATACTATACAACAAGCTTGTGTTAAAACATTGACCCACAACATTTGGTCCATGAAAATAGTTACATTCACAGAGACTCCTGGCAGTTATAATTTTAATGCAGGATCTGTGTCATGGTGTAAAATAAACAACTTCTGACAATTCAGTAAATAGACAAAAGCAACAGTGGAAATCTTTCCATATAAAACAATGAGCATATGAACAGCTACTATTAAATAATGTTAATGTTGTTAAACCAAAAAAAGCACAATGGCACAGTTTTAATGTGAAAATAAGAAAACTAACATAAGTCCTTTGACATGTCAGTACAACTGGGCCCCTATCAAGTTTTTGTCCTGGTGCCCATTCATGGAAAAATATTGAAGGGCATATATTGAATGATGTTTCTACTGTGCAGTTGCGATCAGACCTGGGTTTGTGCTGTGCCAAAATTGTAATATTATTATAATGGAGCTTTTGTTTGTGAATTTTTACATGCCTTTAAAAAAATTGTGCAGCACAGAAATATTGTTGTAGAGTCATTAAATTTCCCACAGTGTTATAATAAGATCAGATCCATTTTCTGCCAATGAGTTTGGCTGTGTTAGCAGCAACAATATCCAATATAATTAGGGATAGGCAAACTCAGTCTGTAATATTCACTCCATCTCAAACCATTTATTTTTGTTTTCAGGTCTGGAGGAGTTAGTACAAGGACATTGTGCCCACTTTCATTTTCCTTCTCCTGAATTCACAACACTTCTTCCCTCTAGCCCTTCAATAGACTTTGAAGACTTCACCACTCTTCATCTTTGTAACCATCTAAATGACCTGGAAATTTCTCTGATAGGACTCTAATTCTCTCCCTATAACTCTCCAGTAAGCCCTGGCACTTCCCCCCAAGATCATTCAATGTGTTCCCTGCCTCCTGTAACCCTCTAACTCAGAATATCCTGCTCTGGGTTCACTAGTCCCACATGGTATGGGATCTGAATTGCAATCCGAGCACATAACCAAAAAGTGCATTAAATTGGAATGCAGCAGGGGCCAGGGCCAATGTGTAGATTCCTAGTAATGCTAGGTCCTGCGTGGTATCTACAATGGTGGGATGGGAGTTTTAAGGATAGGAACCTATTTGTAGGTTACAAATTGGGAGAAAGATAGGACTTATATGTCTGTCTTATCTATTCTTTTCTAATATGACCACCAGTATAGTATCAAATTACCATTTAGATAATTAAGCAAAATATGAGTTTATGCCGAGTGGACCATACTCTCTTCCACTTTCTTATGTTATGCAGCTTTATGATGTGTTTGGTTTTTGTTATCTTCCAGGAGAAGCATTGTTGGTCCATCCTGCTATCTTAATTGTGGAGGGAAGTCCTAAGCAGGGTGATGTGCTTTGCATCGTGCCCTAAAAATATGAAAAGTTGGGATGCATCCTTTTCTCTGGAAGTGTGAGACTCTACAGCCATTGGGAGTGCCCAGCCTCCACTCCTGAGGGTCTGATCCTGGAACCATCAGCCATAATCATAGACTCCTAGGACTGGAAGGGACCTTGAGAGGTCATCTAGCCCAGTGCCCTGCACTAATGACAGGACTAAGTATTATCCAGACCATCCCTGAGAGGTATTTGTCTAACCTGCTCTTAAAAATCTCCAATGATGGAGATTCCACAACCTTCCTAGGCAATTTATTCCAGTGCTTAATCACCCTGACTGTTAGGAAGTTTTTCCTGTTAGATTCAGCTGCTGCTGTGGGGCATATAGAGAAGGGTTAAAGGCTATGGAGGCTTTAAAGATAAGAACCAGGATCGGATAGCTCAGGGTGGCCAACCTGTGACTCTGGAGTGCATGCGGCTCTTCAGAGGTTAATATGTGGCTCCTTGCATAGGCGCTGACTCCGAGGCTGGAGCTACAGATGCTAACTTTCCAATGTGCTGTGGGGTGCTCACTGTTCAACCCCCTGCTCTGCCCCAGGTCCTGCCACCATTCCAGCCCTTCCCCCAAGGCCCCCGCCCCTTCCCCCGAGCCTGCCATGCCATTGCTCCTCCCCACTCCCCACCAGAGCCTCCTGCGCACTGCAAAATAACTCATCGCAGCGGGCGGGAGGTGTGGGGAGGGCGAAGGAGGCACTGATTGGCAGGGCTGCCGGTGGGCGAGAGACGCTAGAGGGGGGTCGTGGATGGGTGGGGGCTGCTGATGTATTACTGTGGTTCTTTGG
>JBAIAC010000019.1:19517500-19562500 GCA_037349315.1 Chelydra serpentina | reverse complement strand
AAGGTTAAGTGGCTTTACCAAGGTCGTGCAGTAAGTCTGGGGCAGCGCTTTAAAATTGCAAAGTAGACACTGGGATTGTGGCTGAGCCTGGGCTCTGGGACCAGCCCCCTCATGGGGTCTCCAGAGCCTGGGTTCTAGCCCAAACCTGAACATCTAAACTGCAATTTTATAGCCTCACAACCTGAGCCCCAAGAGCCTGAGTCAGCTGACATGGGCCAGCCGTGGGTTTTTTCTTGCAGTGTAGACATACCATTGGAGTCCACCAATCCCACAGGCGTACTTTTTTTGTTCTCTAGACAGTCAAGTTTGATGGACAGTCAATTTTTTCCACATGGCGTCACAAACAAAGGGCTAGCATGGCCACGTTTTGGGAGGACGCTAGGAAGTCTGGGCTGTGGGTGGTTGGACTTGAGCCTGCATAATTCAGTGTCGACACTGGAGCCCCATGTTGTGACCCAGAGTTCAACAAATCCTAATCTGGAGTTGTAAATGAGTGTAGACACTCAAGCCTTAGGTTAACAAACTCAGGGTCTGCTAACTTGAGTTCTAGTAACCCTGGGCTTACATTGCAGTGTAGACATACCCACAGAGCCCTAGCTTCTATGGACTAGCTAAGCAGCATGGACTGGAAATAGGGCAAAAGTTCCCCTGATCCCGCATAGATCAGCGTGGTGGCTGATCTATTTATACCAGCTACCAATAGTCCAATGTGTGTGGGATCGGGAACAAGGAGGAGGGGAGGTGAAGGAGCTGTAAAAATAGTCTTACACCACTGAGGATTGTCATATACAGAGGGAATCCTCTGGTTAGCTAAGGTGGAATTTAGACTTCTTTGCATCACCAGCCCAGAAAAAAGCAGCCTTGCTATCCTGGAAAATCCAGCCCACAGTTTGAGATATAGTTCAAAATATTTTAACACGAGGGATTCACCTTTTGAACACGCAGGCCATATTCTCCAAAGGTATAAATTAGCATCATTATTTTACCTTCCATAGAGCTATGCTTATTTACACCTGCTGGGTATCTGTCTCATTCTGTTTTTCCTTTCTTTAAGGGCCTGATTCAAAAATGCAATCAGTTGGAGTCTCTTCATTGATCACAGTTGCTTTGGGATCAGGCCCTGAGGATCCAGCTTATTGGATTCAATGAACAGAATAAATTCAAAAATATTTCTAGAAATTATGTTGGCATAGCTCTATTGATTAAGAAGCTATGCTGATTTACACCAGCTGAGCATTTGGCGTGTGTGTGTGAGAGATTTATACTAGTGGAAATCCAGAGTAACACTTGGAATCACTAAGCCCAGGTCTACACTAACCCCCCCTGTCGAACTAAGATACGCAACTTCAGCTACGTTAATAACGTAGCTGAAGTCGAAGTACCTTAGTTCGAACTTACCTGTGGTCCAGACGCGGCGCGCAGGCTCCCCCGTCGACTCCGCCTACTCCACTCGTCGAGCTGGATTACCAGCGTCGACGAGGGAGCACTTCCTGGTTCGATTTATCGCGTCTTGACAAGACGCGATAAATCGAACCCAGAACATCGATCCCGCGCCTCCGACGCGACGGGTAAGTATAGACATACCCTTAGACTTCCTTTTGGTTTACACTGAGGTAACTGGAAACAGAATTTGACTTTTACACTCTTCTACTTTTCAATGATCAGTTATATGTTTTTTATTCTTTCAATCACAATTAAAGGAAAATATCCTTATTAGAAGAGATCACTTTTTAAAAGCAGAAAGGCATCTGCTTTTTAGAGCTATTTGCACCCCCAAAACTTGCTCTTTATTCATATCTTTCATTTAGCTAAAGCTGAAACAAACAAATGAAATTAATTACTTTTGAAGTTGGATATCACCTTTTTTGAGCTTTATGAGCCTACTTTTCTGAAATTCGGAATTGCCTGTGTGGAATGTTTCTAGCTAAACTGCTTCCTACAATCGCGACTTTTAGTCAGATAAGTGCTTTGTGAGCATCATTTTGTGTAAGCAGCAGGAATATCCAGTGGCTGTAGACTGATCCCAAGCGGATCTTGCCCTACTATGGAATCATTCTGTCCAGATCTTCTTTTACTTAACTGTGATTGTCAGAATCATTGAGTTAGCTAAATATAAATAAATGTGTTGAACTGCAGTTTTCCTCAGACTGTATACCAGCTCAGAATGCTCTCAATTTAAGTTCCAACTGAAGTTGTGAACACCTGCAAATATTAAAGATCAGATTTTAGGTTAATGTTTTAATGAAAAAAAATCTATATTCAAAATTTCTAATTTGGGATGCTAAAGATAGGCCCCTAAATAACTTCATAGACTTCAGCGGGAGAAAATCAGATGATGGTGCCCAAGTATGGATTTAGGGGCCTAACTTTATTTATATATATATAAATTGGTACAAACTAGTCTTGATAGGTTTTACAAGTTAAATAGTCTTCCACACGATTAGAGCTGTGCTTAGGGCCTTCACCAGCAAACATTTACTTACATGAGGAGTTATATATATATATAAATAAAGTTAGGCCCCTAAATCCATACTTGGGCACCATAATCTGATTTTCTCCCATTGAAGTCTATGAAGTTATTTAGGGGCCTATCTTTAGCATATATATATATATAGAGAGAGAGAGAGAGAGAGAGAGAGAGACATTTTGGCCTAATTCTACAGGGTCCACAGAGCAGAAAAACTTTAAGTGAAGCTTTGGAACACTGACATTGCATGTAGTTTTTTAACTTTAGCTTCAAACTTTGCAGACTATGGTTCTAATCCTGAGTGAATCAATGGGACTACACATGTGAATAATAACTCCTCATGTAAGTAAATGTTTGCTGGTGAAGGCCCTAAGCACAGCTCTAATCGTGTGGAAGACTATTTAACTTGTAAAACCTATCAAGACTAGTTTGTACCAAATGTGTGCTTATGTCACACATACACCTTTTTAACAAAGGATGGAATGGTCCACCTTAATTTTAGATAGGTAGTAGTTGCAATTATGTCAGCTACTTAAATTTATTTGCAGGCAGTCAATTCATATTGATCATAACTCGACCTTACAATGACCTTGAGCAAAGGTACTCCACGGCTGTTATAAATATTGTGATCAATACTCGAGTGCAACTGACTACACCTAGTTACTGATAAATGAAGTAAAAAAGTACACTATTTTCAGAAACAAAGATAATAACTGCTCATTTAGTGAACTGTTTGCAAGGGTTTAATATTGATACGTGAAGCTATAATGACATTCTTGGGCACTTTAAAATTGTGGAAAACAATTGGGTGCAGAGCCAGTGTCGCAAATTAAGGCAAAAGAATCATTACTTCCCAACTTCAAATAAGAAATTTCATGATATTTATTACAACAATGCAGATTCCAAATACATTCACTTAGCAGTACTTGTTGGAGATGGCTTGTATCAAACTACTTCTTTTCTTTATGCGTGAGCCTGGTCTAGTGAAATAAAACACCATATTACTGTACATGGAACAAAGACTTTAGTACCGCTTATTTTACTCTAGTGCCACTCTCTTTTGCACATTTGTGCCTGAATTAAATTGCACATCCCCAGGTATAACTAACTGTAATCATGAGGAAGAGATCATTTTGGTCTCAGCACATCTGCTACATGTTGATACATTTCCCTACACTGACTAAAGTTAAAAGGAAGGATGTTAGAGAAGTTTTCCCCAGTTGTTCCTTTCACTTTGTTCAGAATTCCACTGAGCAATGCACTGGCAACTTAAACTGAGACAAAATAGAAGTCCATGGGCAAAATGGTAACAGGTTCTGTTGCTAACTGAGAGACCTGAGCACAGGAGCTGACCTCCTAGACACAACATCCAACTGTCAAATTCTGTCTGGGGAGACATTTATTTTGAACAAGGTAGACCCGCTTCTCCCCCAAATCCACTGGTATCTTCCTCAGACAGGCTGCTGTCACTACGACTGATGCCTGGGGCTGAGATGCTAAGTGCACTGGATACTCTGGGGCATCTCAGCTGCAGGATGAAGTGAGAGCCTGTAGCACTTACAGCAGCAGGATTGCAGGAGCATTTCTTTGTCCCCTATCAGCTACCCTGATAAGCCACAGAAGTTTTCTTTTCCTTCCATGCTTTTTGCAGTTCAACTCGTATTTAAACCCATTCAATAGTTACACCACAGGGTTTTTGGAAATAGATTTTTACATCTGTGACATACTTTCCTAAAGACATTAATTAAATGGTGAGAGATGGTTAATGCTCCTGAAATCAGAAACAGGAGGCAAAACATTCTCCAGATCCAGACCTCCCATCGACCTCTCCACTGCTTAAATGTTTTCCCCACACACTTACTTTTCTCTCTTGATCCCTGGAGTTAATCTGATCACATTTCCTATGTCCCATACACTAGACGTTTTTGCACACTTCTGTTTTCTTTTTTCTTACAGTCATGTCCTTCTCCCACCTCCCTTTAGATCTTGCACTCCAGTGAAGCTATTTATTAATAAACCTGTGTTTTCAGAACAGCAGTACATCAATAAATGACCGAGTGGTTCAGTTAGTCAGCATTCTGGGAAATCCTTTGCTGTATTGAAGAACTGTAAATCTCCATTATTGCTTCCCATAGCACAAATAAAGAACACCATCTTACCTTCATGACATCCTTTTTGTTAATTTTTTAAGGGTGAATGTGCATGTTTCATTGTAGCTAAGAGGCTGAAATGTTTAGTGTTTGGACAGGACGGAGACCAGTTTCTGATCTGCAACTGAAGATATCGTATTTCTTTCCAGGTAACTGTTCAATGTAAGTCAAACACACATTAAATTATGAACATGGGATTTCTTCATTCTTATGCAAATTTTCAAAGAGTAGCTAAAAATATTCTGTATTTTACTTTTGGGTTTCTACATGCCTTTGGTATTAGATGAATTAATTAATTAAGGTATGGTAATTCATAAATGAATTAAGGTATGGATGGGTAAATGGATTTGATTAAAATACAAGCAACCCCCTCTTTCCCCCCCGCACACCTGGATTTTGTTCATTTCAGGAAGAGGGATCTTATGTGCGCCAAGATTTTACAATTCTTGGTGAGACACCTCCTTTTCTATTTCAGAATGGTAATGTTGTGAGACATCTCCCCACAGTACAGGTATTACAGGATCCTATTACAGAAGACCAATGAATTAATTTGCATGAAAAGAAGATTTACACAGAGGAGGGAAGTAGGGTCACTTGGCCCATTTGTCCTATCTCTGTAGTGTAGATTAGAGAAGATCTGGGGTATGTTGGGGAAATGGCTTTGTTTGGGGAAGGAGAAATTGAGGGATGGTGGAAATTCCAAAATGTTCAGATGAGATGAATATCAAGACTTTGGGTTCTTAGCCAAAGTGAACCCAAACTCAGAAACTTTTGAGATTATCCCAATCACTAATTTAGGAGGTATGTGATCTGTTACTTGTGAAAGCACATCCTATCCACATTGTAATTGCCTTACTGGAGTCATTATGGTATATTGCACTCATTTTACTATCAAACTGAATTGTATTGCATCATGTTCAGAACCGGCAGGCTGGAGACATGGCTGACATGCTGCCTGTAACTGATGCAATGAGACACAGTATCCAAAACAAATACCTGCTTTTGCTAAGTCTCAATTAGCTAGAAGTGTATTTTGACATTTCTATGGAGACTTTGAACCCACAGGTAATTGTCCAATTGTACTTGTCCAATCTTCTGCCAGTAGGCTCTGTCTTAATAAGGACAGGCCCCTTTCTGTTTAACTGAGTACATTCAAGCTGAGTGAGCTTTAAATTACTTTTGCTCACTTCAGGCTTTATAAGCAGGTGGGAAAACCTACTCAGTCCAGTTGTTTCACCAAATCTATGAGATTTCAAGTCCTTAGATGCCACTGAAATAAATAATAAAAAAAAAAATCTAATACCAAAGGCATGTAGAAACCCAAAAGTAAAATACAGCATATTTTTAGTTACTCTTTGAAAATTTGCATAAGAATGAAGAAATCCCCTGTTCAGATATTGCAAGAGTGGGCTTTCCAACCTACTGAAAAAACAGAGATGTATTAGAGATGGTGAAATTACAAAAGCAATAACTTTGCCATATTAATTAATCCTGAATTACAGCAGAATTTTTATAAATGCATATGACATCCATAGTATGCCAAATTAATTCTTTACGATCACAGCTATTGCAATCAATACTAAATGAATTCACAATGATAAGATACTTTAAATAAAGAGTTACCACAAAAACAATGAAAAGGTCATCATCATCAAAGCTATAGCATACTAATAAAGTATCGGCTCAACAAGATGGGTGATAGCTATGAGAATCAATGCAAACCTTTAATTTATCCCTATGTTTGTCCTTACCCCCAAAACTCACACTTTCCCTTTCCTTTCCTTAGTAATTCCACTTAGGGCTGTGCAACAACATCTTCCTTTGGAACCAGTGTCTATTGGATAGATAATAAGAGATATGGTTGATATGAGTGGTGCAGCTGACTCCTGGGTGAGGAATTTAGAGAATATAAACACTAAGTTTAAGAGATGGTCTACACAAAAGATTAAGTCAAAACTCTACTTCACTCAGGGATGTGAAAAATCTATACCTCTGAGCAACATAATTAAACTGACCTTGTCCTTGGTGTAGACCTCGCTAGGTTGGTGGAAGAATGTTTCCATCGACCTAGCCACTGCCCCTGTGGGAGGTTGATTACCTACTTTGGTGGGAGAGCCTGTCCCATCAGCAGAGGTAGCATCTACAATGAAGCTCTACAGCACTGCAGCTGTGCTGCTGTAGCATTTCACATGTAGACAAGAGCTAATTCTAGGGGGTCCCTGGGAAATAGCACCAGTACTCCAATGAATCTGTTAAGAGCAGATGTAAAGAGCAGTCAGAGGAAGCCATTAGCACTGCATATCACCACCACCACTACTGTTACGTGACCTGGCTTTTGTTGTATCCTAGTGGCAGCAGGTTTAGGAAGAAATCATTTGAGACAGAGAGCTGAGAGCCATGGAAGCCTTGCTTTATTTTCCACACACTGAACTGACCAAACCAGCCAAAATTGGCTGGGCTGTCCCCTAATAATCTAACTCAGTTGCCATAGCAACAACAAGGTGCTATTACCACGACAACCAACTACACAACAGCTTTGGTGCCTAACTCCCTTTGGGGAGTGGGGTTTAGCCCAAACCCTTCACCTTGGATTTCCTCCTGAGTAGCTTAGGTAGCTCACTACTCAACTTGCTGGTTTATTATATGAATCCCATTCTTAGGCACCTAACTCTCTGCATGCTTTGCATAAGGAGCTGGGCACTTAACTCAGGGCTGTGGATTCTACTGGGCAACCTAAAATTAGGTTTTGCAACACTGAGTCAAGTCCCCTTTGTGGATTTAGCCCTTCATGGCTCCATTGTGTTGCATACTATAGGCACTTTGAACTTCATAGCAACACCAAGGATATTGTTATTATTCATAGAGCACCCAAATGTGTGTTGGGCACTTTTCAGTCATAAAATATGACAGGTCCTTCCCCCAAGATTTAACACTCTAAATGGATAGTGCACAGACAAAGGCGTGGGGAAGAAATCAATATTTGTTTTTTATATTATAAGCAGGGCAGGTAGTGATGTCTATTAAGAAGGTTGCCCAACATTTTCTATTAAAAGACTCTTTTTTCAATTGCTCATGACTTTGGCAAACTTGAACCATTTAGGGTGATGATTTCTATGCCCTGTGTCCTCTTTAGGTTGATTTTCTTTTCTTTTTTGGAAACTTTCAGCTATATAAGTTCAGCAGTTCCCAATACCCATGTTATGGGGGAAAATTAATTGTTTTACCTTTGTTTAGAAATTCTGACATCCATTTCACTGAGATGCTGTAGCACCTCTATGCTTTGGAACATGACATTTAGTGCACCCTGGTGTCAGGGATGTAACTTTGGCACCTCTGTGAAAATATGCCTAAATTTGGGCATATTTTGAGCCTCTGAAATGTGCAGTTTGCACATGCTCTGTAGAGACTTGTTAAAGTTTGGCAGCTAAATTTTCCAGAGCTTCCATCTGTCCCGAGCATGGTTGCATGGACTGAACAGCATTTTTCCTGAAGTTGCTCCTCTTGGGGCTGATCCACACTAGGGGCCAGGATCGATCTAAGATACGCAACTTCAGCTACGTGAATAGCATAGCTGAAGTCGAAGTATCTTAGATCGAATTACAAACTACTTACCTCGGGTCCACGTGGCACAGGCAGGCTCCCCCGTCGACTCCGCTTACTCCTCGCGCCGAGCATGAGTTCCGGAGTTGACGGGGAGCGCTTCTGGGATTGATTTATCGCGTCTACATGAGACGCGATAAATTGATCGATCCCTACCCGCCGAATCGGGCGGGTAGTGTGGATGTACCCTTGGCTGCTGGCGGCTGTTGTAGCACCAGGCACGGAGACAGAGAGCAGGGAGACTGTCTTTCCTATGCAATCAGTGTTTCCCCTGCTGGCAGCAAGGCAACATGGAGGAGAGGGGGAGGAGGAAGCAACCTGACTGAAATGCAGAGGAGCGAGGAGCAGAGCGTGGGGGGATGGGAAGAGGAATGGACTTGAGGAGCCAGTGGCAAGAGACCTGGGGGACCTGAGATAGAAGCAGAGGAGAAGAAGAGGGGCAGGGGCCAGGACAGGAGCTGAGGAGGGGACGTTAGGAGCTGGGACCTGGAAGTGGAGACAGGAGCTGGGGAGTAAGGTAGCAGCTGGGGTTTGAGGTGGGGAGCGGATAGCAGCAGAGTTGAGAGAGTGGGGGCAGGAGGAGAGGAGGGGAGGGGAGAAGAGAAGAGAGGGGCTGGGCAGGAACCAGGAAGGGCAAGGATAGGAGCTGGGCAGTGGGGTCAGGCCAGCAGCCGAGGGAGCACTGCTCTGAACATTTCAATGGAATGAAAAAGTACTCTCAAAACTAGACCCTGGCATCTTTAGTTGGGCACCAAAAATTAGTTGACACTTTTGATGATTTTGACCTTGATCTCTGCTTCAGTTCCTCATTTGTAAAATGGAGATAAAACCTCCCTCTTCGCTTCGCAGGGGTGTTGTGAAGCTAAACGAATTGATGTAAAGCACTAAGATAGTACAATGGGAGCACCATAGGAAAGCCTGAGAGGAAATTTAAAAAATATGTCTTCAGAATAGTGTGCAGTAAATAGGGCCTGGTGACTCCCAACAATAATAAAACAAAATAATGACAAGCTGCTCATTTAGTGAGCACTGTCCATCCTGTACTGAGCACTGAATGGGACAAGGGTCCTGTGGAAAAATAGTGTGTGATCGTGTGGCTAAAGACTGTATCCTAATGCAGACACACAAGGGGGCTGAATTAAGGCTGTATGGGAAACCTTAATTCCACTTTTGAGTGCTGAACTTTACAGCTGTAACATTCTTTTAATGTATTTTTTTGAGTGTGATACATAGTGTGATGAGTCATTCCGTGGGCACCCCTTTGAGAATGATCTGGAAGGAAAGAGTTGGAGGCCAGACATCAATGTCATCCTGGGGGAAGTGGGGACCAAGATCAGCATCTATCCAGTAGGGGGCACTGTGTGATGATTCCAGAATTAAGAGGAAGGGGACATAAGGTTAGAGAGGGATCAGGCACAGGAAATGACAGGCAGATGGTTGGTGCGTAGCAGCCTGGGATCTGACTGTGGATAAGCAGCCACACAGATAGAGCTTAGGAAAACTGATTCTCAGATGGGCAGATCTTGTAGGTATGAAGGAAAGAGACTAGGCTAGAGCAGGGCTGAGAAAAGGAAAGCTAAAAAGGTGGCATGCGTCTGCACTAGGAGAGATCTACAGGACTCTCTGAGAAGCAGTCATTCCAGCTCCTAAGCCAAAGGAATACTGCACATTGCTCTGTACATGAAGCCACTTGTCATCTTTGGAATATGTTCTTTATTCATCCATGCAAATAAGCAGTCACTGCATATTTGAGAGAAAATGCTTGCCTTAGCTGCCATGGGTAAAGTTCTGTTCTCAGCTATCATGATGTTATGTAATTCCGAAATAACTCTGCTGAAGTCAATGGAGTTACCCAATATTTATACCAGTTTATCTGAGTTCAAAATTTGTCCCAGTATATGAAGATCATGCACACAGACAGGATCCCTTGGTTCAAAGGTCTTATGATGCAAATGATTTAGGTGGACGGAGGATCATGATAGGTAAAAACACCCAACAGCCTTTTATTCTAGTTGGGATGGTGAAGAGTGAGCCAGATGAAGTTAGAGTAGTTTCCAAACATCTCCATTCACTACCAGTATTTGATTAAAGTTTTTAATTTCATTAGACAAACTGATTTTTCCATGCATTACTCTCTCCTTTTAATATGTAAATTACATGGGATTTGACTCATTACAATATTGATATGCTTGCTGTCTTCAAATGGACACCGAGCACAAGGCCTCAATCTAGGTTGGGCCTGTTAAGAAGAAACAGGTGTGAGAAAAGATGCAGGGTTTCCACATAAAAGCTTCCAAGAGACCGTCCCACCAAAATGTCTGACATTCATCACATTTCATATGTACCCAGACTGCTCTGTGCTGCTTTGTGTTTTACTCAAGGGGTGCCTGCAGCCAAAGCAGATCGTTCTGTGATCTTGTCAGATTTCACAAAGTAAGCAGTGTCAGGCCTGGTTAGTACATGAATGAGAGACCTCGAGGGGGGGAAAAAACAATATGATGCTGCAGGAACCAGTATTGGTGATTGAATAGGCAGCACTCTCACATCTGAGTTATTATTGAACTGATGCCACAGCATGGTGACAAGGCTCACTGTGCTATAGATTGTACCCAAGTCTGTATGAGACAACAGAGGTCTGGACTACTTGTGGTCACTAAAGATCACATGGGTCTTTTCACAAGTGATAATCCTGGACTCCTAGCTAAATTCTTATGCTGGTAACTACATTCTGCCACCTTAATTTCCCTCCTTTCAGTTGGACCCAATATTTTGTATGACATGTACTAGACCCCTAGTGTAGTGTCCTGTTAAATACTTACCTTTCTAATAGCTGATATATTCCACTCCAGAAGTGGCTGCATTTCATTAATGAATGATTTGTGTGTATATGTAGCATACAGTGTGTGTGTGTGTCTGTAAAAATACATGTGTATACAAATATGGCTTACTTATGCAAAGCCTTACTCGGGTGAGTAATGCTTACTCATGTGAATAATTTCATGGACTAGGCCTACAGATATGATAACAAGTATCTATGTGTACCATAGTAAGATTTTTTCAGAATCAAGTATAGTTTGAACAATACTGTGGGATGGAAGCTATGATGTAACTCTGATAAAGGCCCCGATTCAAAAAGGTACTAAAACAGATGCTGAACTTCAAGCATTTGAGTAGTTTCATTGATTTCAGTGGGACTGCTCATATGCTTACAGTTAGGCACATGCATAAGTACCCTTTTGAATCAGGGTCACTCTTATTTATATATGGAGATATGCCTATCTCATAGAACTGGAAGGACCTTGAAAGGTCATCGAGTGCAGACCCCTGCCTTCACTAGCAGGACCAAGTACTGTCCCCTGACAGATTTTTGCCCCAGATCCCTAAATGGCCCCCTCAAGGATTGAACTCATAATTGTGGGTTTAGCAGACCAATGCTCAAACTACTGAGCTATCCCTCCCCCGCTTTATTGCGCTCCTTAGACTGTATTATTTAAATCAATTAAGCATCACTACCAATATGTTTTAAATTCACTTCATTCTTAATTCCCATGGTATAAAAGCCACACTACATTTCTTTTACACTTGGTAAGGCAAAATAATGCTGAAGAAATGATAAATCTAAATACTAATATGGAGGGAAAATTCAAAATATTATTGGAAATTCTGTATTTTTCCTGAGTAATTTTGGAGACAATGAAGCTGTTAAAGGATTTTTGATAAGGAGATGAGCATTCAGATTTTCAAAACTTCCAGAATTAGAAATGGATTACTTTAGATATATGCATACACATCATCAGATACCCGATAAAATCCACTATAGTGCATGCACAAGCATGCTGACTGATTTTATGTGTGACAAGGTACTGCACATCCATGAACATGATTTAGCCCTCAGAGATTCAAGCATACTGATGTTAAAAAGCTTGAAATCAAAGTAAAATCAAAATCGTGAGGGCCTGCAGTCAAAACACCTCAGGCTGAGATTGCATCATGCATCATAAATGAAGCTGGGTTGTTGCTTGGTTTGCAGACCGCCCATGAAAGTGTAGGTGCTCTGGGAAGTAATGTTGGTTACTATTGTCTAGGTAGAATTCTCTCCTCTGAGTAGAGCTGGGAGAAATTTTTCTGAGATGAAATTTTTTTGTTGTTGAATGGCCTTTAAAAAAAAAAAAAAAAAAAGTATGCTTTTTTAAAAAATCAAAGATGTTATCAAAATGTTGTGGACTGGGTTAATGTTTTACTTACCAAAAACCTGGGTTTTGAACTATCCCCCCATCCATTACACTTTTGATAATGCTTTTAATAAAATGGCAAATTAAAAATGTGAAAAAATGAAAAATGGGTCTGTTTTGAACCCAGCAAAATGGAAACAACTTTGAAATATAATTTTTTTTGCCGTTCTGAATTTTTTCCCCAACCAGCTCTGCATCTGTGCAAGTATTACTCCAGTGCCTTAGCATGGCACTAGGGGGTGCTATTTGCTGGAGAGGCCAAGTGAAAACAAGGTCTTGAATTCTTTTTCTTATTAAAGGTCCAACAATTCAGCAAAGATAGGGTTATTAACCTTTGTGCCCTGGTCAGATTTTAACTTTTATTTATGACATTCTGCCCATCCCCCGAATGGTGGATGGTTCACCTGAAGAGGCAGCTGCATTTCATTGTTAAATAAAATGATCCATGGTAGAGTTGGTATATCTGTTTAAGTTAATAAATGTTTGGGGATCTTTGGGGATGATAAATACTATAATAGAACATTCAAAGCATTAGAGGAAAACTGATCTGACTTTCCTATGCCCAGAAGTTAACTAAAGATTTCTTATAAAAGTCATTGCCCCACAACGCCTTTTTAAAAACAGCATGGTATGGCAGACAAAGTATATTTCCATATTTAACATACCAGGATACAATTTATCTCTACTAAAAATGACACCTGCATTGTTTAATGAGTGCTCTCCATGTATTTGGTACTGTAAAAACCTCAAAAGAAGACAGAGTCCTTGCCCCAAGGAGTTTGCAATCTGAGACCCCAATCCTGCAATCAGATGGGTTTAAGTGGCACCCTAGCAAAGGCAGTTGTGTTCTGCATGGCCACAGGGGTCTGCCCCATAGCTCCAGTTACACAATCGGGGCCTCCATAAGTACATGTTGCATGTTCATTTATGCCAGAATAGCCATCATTTAGGGAACATTTTTACAAACCAATGCCCTTTTTCCTCCTGGACTTTTACTTCCTCAAACAGTCCTCTCCAGAGGAAAATGTATCTGATTAACAGAATTGAAATGAATTATGTTAATTTACCAGCATATAAATGAAATACTTCCAGTAGTTTTGCTATTCATTAGCCCTTCTGTTAAAAAGTAAAGGTCAGTTTACAATTAGGATCTCTCGTAATAGAGGAACAAAGTGATGCAGTGCTCATTGGGGTGATGTACACAGGAAAACACATGGATGATGAGCCAAGTATTAAGGATGAGCTTTAAACTTGTAGAATTCCTTCTTCTTCTTCTTCTTCTTTTCTTTTTAAATCCAGGCTTATTTCTGATTTACGTATTTCAAAGCTCACAGAGCCAAAGGAGGGAGATTTTCTAGCAGTGGGGGGTTAGCCTATTAAAATTCATCATGATTCTCTTTACTGAAAGGAGTAAACAAAAATCAATTTTCTTTAGTAAAGAAGTTGGCTGAGTTGCAGGTTCATCTAGGGCAGACTTAGTGGACTCTTACAAAACGTTTACCAAAGAATTTAGAAATATAAAATTAGTCTCGCTTCCACTTTTCAGTTAGGGAGGAGGGGAAATAGAAATATAAAGGATGTCAAAGCTTTTCAACAAAAAGATGCAGTCCTGTAATTATCTGACCAAACAAATGTAATTGTAGCCGTTAAACTAATAGAAAACTGTTGGGCTACAGAAAAGATTGGATTGTCTATAAAGGTCACAGAAATCAAAGGTGTAGATAAACAATACCAACCACACTCCTCCCTTCACACCATGCCTCTTTGCTCATTCTTTGATGGAGATGCATTTTCATAAGTATGAAATCTAGCTACAGTAACTGTGTCTTTTTGCTAGTACTATCCCAAGACAGGGCTTTGGGTTTCTTTGAGCCCAAGGGATTAAGCCAGCACAGCCCCTCCTATTTGAAGCATATGATATTGATATCAGTGTTTTTGGTAAAGTAGGGATTCTAAAATGCACATATCACACAAGGCTCCATAAAGTCTATGCTCTGTGGAGCTGTATAGGCAGGGGTGGAAAAGAGCCAAGAAAGGTTTCTGCTCTGAAAAGCAAGTATTATGTAATGGGTTAGATTTGTTTCAGGGCCTTCTATTTAATATTTGGTGTGTTTCCACTAAATATGGAAATAGGTTTGCATTTCAGGCCATTTTGGGGTTTGTTCTAACCCCAAATCATTTGGGTTGGTTAAGAAGGTATAGGCAAATACAGACTGGGCTGTTTATTCTTAAACATTTGGAGTTGGTTTTCACAGAATTCTTCCAGTCAGGACAGTGTCCAAATCATACCATCTTTTAGTCTTCCATACAATATTTTTACTGTGTTAAGTATAATGAAGAACTCATGCAAAAATCAGATTGTCTTCTTCTTAACTAGAAAAATGTATTCTGGTCAATTTGAAGTCTTCTAAGAGTATTATAGCTTTGTGGAAATTGGCAATGCTTACAGAAGATATCTTGTCACAGAGTAGCCTGTTAGTCTACTGATTCCTATTTTACACTAGGGCTAAACAAAATGTATTTTGCTTTGTGTAGCAACTATGATATTTTCAAAATTGTTTTAAATTAGTTTTAGCGTGATCCTAAAAAAAGCTGACATAGCTGTGCTAGGATCATGCTAAAACTGAACTAAAGGCACGTTTACACATATGCTGTATATTAAGCTTAACCAGGTTTACGCCCCTTTCCTTTGGTTTTTGGAAGAGTCCCACATTGTCACATGTAAAGGGACATTTCAGCACTGATTTTTCATTTTCATGAGATTAAAAGTGAAACATGTAACCACAAAGCTGGTTTATGTCATCCCCCTGTTGGAGCCAGCAGTCATGCCAAAAATTAGATATTTGATAGGTTTGTGAGAGAAACAGATGCAGGAGGGATGCCATTCCCACAATTTTAAACTCCTTCTTATCTTTAAGCTAGAAAGAACATTCCAGATGAAGAAAATCTATTTTATTGGCTTTAAAAAATAGAGGGGGGGGACAAGTTAATTTAAAACCAATGTCATTCTTGGGAAGTTAGAAACCGTAAATGAGGTGTTTGTGTGTGTGTGTGTGTGTGTGTATCGAAAAAATAAACAAGTAGGCTAAGACACGCTTTTCCCTTGCTGTTTATCTGTTTAACTGAACCAACTTTTTTGTTCTTTTTGGCTCCGTTTATGTTTTTAGGGTACGGGTTGAAGGGGGAAGGTAAACATACGTATGTTTAAGGGAAGAATTCCCCTCAGACACACATACACAAGCAATAAACCCAGTGAAAGCTAAAGCATCCAAAAAGTCTTCTTTCGGCTTTTTGTTTTGGAAGCAGTTTGTATGTCCCTGTTCTTTTTATTTCATTCTGCCAGCTGTCTGCTAAACAAATCTAGCCAGGTGGGGCTTACAACCCATGACTAAAAAACCTACTAGTGCAGCTGTCCAGCTTGCCCGGAGGAAGAATTCAAACAAATGGCAGGAATGAAAAGATTGGTTTTGTTTTCAAGAAAGTAACTACTGTACCTTCCTTGCTTCATTTTTGTTCTGTTTTTTTGAGTTAACTCCTGGCCGCCTAAGATTTTACAGTGTAATGGAAAATCCACTTTCATGGTTTTATCATTCAGTATGTTTTTGGTATAACTTGGATTTTTAAAAATATTTTTTCAGTAATTATTTTATTCCGTGTTAGACACGTAGGACAACTTGGCTGCTTCAAGTGTTACTAAATGTATAATAATCTGACATTTTCTCTACAAATCACTGGTAAGCCATACAGAATCTTAGCTGGCTTTTTAAATATTCAATAGTTGAATATATAACTAGTGAAGGGTGATGGTTGGTATTGTTTATCCACAAGCTGGGAACAGAACAGGCTTCTTTGCATTGCTTCATCAATCGACCTCAACTGTGATTTTCTAGTCAGCAAATGAGTGCTTCATTTTCTGTGTCTGTGTTGGGCTAAACAAGAGCTGTGCTAAAAATTACCAAACTGCCATCTGATCCTTTGTACCATCAAAAAGAAGATTATCATGTAAGCCACTGAGCCACCTTCTCTTCCTCCTTTAAAAAAATATTTATTCACTTGGCACATCACAAACTTCAGCCAAGGCATTTAGTTAATTTTAAAATACAAAAATTCTCTGTGATTTTTCTGGGTGATTACACAGCAACTTGGTTACCGTTGGCCCAATCCTGCAACTTTGAAGTCAATGGCAAAACTCCCATTGACATCATTGGTTCAGCATTAGGACCCACTCTTGTGACATACTTAACTCACTAGGAGATGAGCATTCTCTGCACCTCTCACGTGTCAATCAGATCCTTGTAAGATCTAGCTTTAAAAGTACAAGTGACCTTAACACCTCTCAGGAGTTGGGCAGCTCCTCGCAAGTTCAGTCCTTAATTATGGGCTCTGACGTAGGCGCTGATCCAGCAAAATACATAAGCATGTGCTTTATTTTAAATTTGTGAGTAGCCCATTGACTACTCATTATAATAATACAATTAATAGTAGTATTACAGTAGTATGCAGAAAACCCAATAAGCTGTTAGGGACCTATTGTGCGAGGCACTGTACAGACAAGTAG
Source organism: Chelydra serpentina (assembly GCA_037349315.1). NCBI lineage: Eukaryota > Metazoa > Chordata > Testudines > Chelydridae > Chelydra > Chelydra serpentina. The sequence continues at coordinate 19,545,493 of JBAIAC010000019.1, read as the reverse complement.
CGAAGGAGATGGTCAGATTGCCCCGAGGGCTAACTTGTGTGCTTGAAATTAAACACGTGCTTAAATAAATTGCTGGATTTCAAGCATACAAGATTACTACAGTCCCAATTTTAAGAGGTATGTACCAAATCACCACTAGAACAACAACAAATCTGTAGCCCCCAACCTGAAGAACTAGGCACCAGTCTTGCAAGCAGTGGTGCACGTGTGGACCTGAATGAAAGAGTTTGGTTGAAGTCACTGAGACTCCTGACACAAGGAAGAAAGGAGAACAGTAGAATACAGAGCCTGGACTTCAGAAAAGCAGACTTTGACTCCCTCAGGGAACTGATGGGCAAGGTCCCCTGGGAGAATAACATGAGGGGGAAAGGAGTCGAGGAAAGCTGGCTGTATTTTAAAGAATCCTTATTGAGGTTACAGGAACACACCATCCTGATGTGTAGAAAGAAAAGTAAATATGGCAGGCGACCAGCTTGGCTTAACAGTGAAATCCTTGCTCGTCTTAAACACAAAAAAGCAGCTTACAAGAAGTGGAAGATTGGACAAATGACCAGGGAGGAGTATAAAAATATTGTTCAGGCATGCAGGAGTGAAATTAGGAAGGCCAAATCACACTTGGAGTTGCAGCTAGCTGGAGATGTTAGGAGTAACAAGAAGGGTTTCTTCAGGTACGTTAGCAACAAGAAGAAAGTCAAGGAACGTGTGGGCCCCTTGCTGAATGAGGCAGGGAACCTTGTGACAGAGGATGTGGAGAAAGCTAGTGTACTCAATGCTTTTTTTGCCTCTGTCTTCACAGACAAGGGCAACTCCCAGATGGCTGCACTCCGCAGCACGGTATGGGGAGGAGGTGACCAGCCCTCTGTGGAGAAAGAAGTAGTTCGGGACTATTTAGAAAAGCTGGACGAACACAAGTCCATGGGGCCGGATGCACTGCATCCGAGGGTGCTAAAGGAGTTGGCCGATGTGATTGCAGAGCCATTGGCCATTATCTTTGACAAATCATGGCAATCGGGGGAGGTCCCGGATGACTGGAAAAAAGCTAATGTAGTGCCCATCTTTAAAAAAGGGAAGAAGGAAGATCCGTGGAACTACAGGCCAGTCAGTCTCACCTCAATCCCTGGAAAAATCATGGAACAGGTCCTCAAGCAATCAATTTTGAACCACTTAAAGGAGGGGAAAGTGATCAGGAACAGTCAGCATGGATTCACCAAGGGCAAGTCATGCCTGACTAACCTAATTGCCTTCTATGATGAGATAACTGGCTCTGTGGATGAGGGGAAAGCAGTGGATGTGCTATTTCTTGACTTTAGCAAAGCTTTTGATACAGTCTCGCACAGCGTTCTTGCCAGCAAGTTAAAGAAGTATGGGCTGGATGAATGGACGGTACGGTGGATAGAAAACTGGCTGGATGGTCGTGCTCAACGGGTAGTGATCAATGGCTCCATGTCTAGTTGGCAGCCGGTATCAAGTGGAGTGCCCCAAGGGTCGGTGCTGGGGCCGGTTTTGTTCAATATCTTCATCAACGACCTGGAGGATGGTGTGGACTGCACCCTTAGCAAGTTTGCAGATGACACTAAACTGGGAGGAGTGGTTGATATGCTGGAGGGTAGGGATAGGATACAGAGGGACCTAGACAAATTAGAGGATTGGGCTAAAAGAAATCTGATGAGGTTCAACAAGGACAAGTGCAGAGTCCTGCACTTAGGACGGAAGAATCCCATGCACTGCTACAGACTAGGGACCGAATGGCTGGGCAGCAGTTCTGCAGAAAAGGACCTAGGGGTTACAGTGGACGAAAAGCTGAATATGAGTCAACAGTGTGCCCTTGTTGCCAAGAAGGCTAACGGCATTTTGGGCTGTATAAGTAGGGGCATTTCCAGCAGATCGAGGGACGTGATTATTCCCCTCTATTCGGCACTGGTGAGGCCTCATTTGGAGTACTGTGTCCAGTTTTGGGCCCCACACTACAAAAAGGATGTGGATAAATTGGAAAGAGTCCAGCGGAGGGCAACAAAAATGATTAGGGGGCTGGAGCACATGACTTATGAGGAGAGGCTGAGGGAACTGAGATAGTTTAGCCTGCAGAAGAGAAGAGTGAGGGGGGATTTGATAGCTGCTTTCAACTACCTAAAAGGGGGTTCCAAAGAGGATGGATCTAGACTGTTCTCAGTGGTAGAAGATGACAGAACAAGGAGTAATGGTCTCAAGTTGCAGAGCGGGAGGTTTAGGTTGGATATTAGGAAAAACTTTTTCACTAGTAGGGTGGTGAAGCACTGGAATGGGTTACCTAGGGAGGTGGTGGAATCTCCTTCCTTAGAGGTTTTTAAGGTCAGGCTTGACAAAGCCCTGGCTGGGATGATCTAGTTGGGGTTGGTCCTGCTTTGAGCAGGGGGTTGGACTAGATGACCTCCTGAGGTCCCTTCCAACCCTGAGATTCTATGATTCTATGATTAGGGTCCATACCAAGCATCTCTTTGAATAATCCGAGCCTAGCTTTGGAAAGAAGCAAACCACTTATTATGCACGGTAAATGATTGTCACTTGTTCCCATTTATAAACTAAAATTAGTGTGAAAGGGATGTGAAGATTGTTTCCATCTCTTTCTAGCAAGTACATATCTTTCATTCCTGACTATCTAAAATATTCGGATAACCCCCTTTTCTGGCTGATTTGGCCGGGCCAGGTACCAGGGAGAATGAGGCATTCTGTCTTCTTGTTTTGTCATTTCTAAGGTGATAAGGAAACAGCGCGTGCTGACTGGGCTGTACAATTCAAAATGGCATCCAGCACAGGCAGGCAAAGCCAGATTGCTGTTGCAGTGGCTGTTATTTCCTTTTGTTATATAACAAGGCATGAGTGATATTGGTCGGGGTGCTCACAAGCCAAGAAAAAAGAAGGCCAATTTTTCACGAGGAAATTGAAGTGCTGATGCAGAACTAACCCTCACAGTTTGTTGTTGTTTAATGAAGAAGCAGTGAGTGGGGGATTTTGGCAAAACTTGGTGGGTAAGCATAACAATCACAATGACATTATTTAACACACAATGGAGTGACAAAGGCGCTGAAATGTAACAACTAAGAAATTGTACAAAGATTCTTTAACAATAAATTAGACAAAAAAACAGAATTTGGTCACATTCTCAGACTCCTCACAGCAAAATATTCCCTTGTAATTGTTGATTCTAATTTCATTGTGGATTTTGTACGCAACAAGCCAAATTCTGCTCTGAGACAACAGTGTGATTCTGGAGTCACTCCACTGAAACCGATGGAGTTGTTCCATATTTACATCAGTGCTCATGAGAACAGACTCTGACTTTGCAGGCAGACTGTGAATAGCTTTCATACAATACCTGTTTTTCTTTATTGCATTGAGAATACTCTTGTTCAAACTTCTAGAGCAACAGGAGAACTCCTGATTTTTAAGACGGCAGCAGTTCTTTAAAGTTATCCATTGTGGGCAGTTTTTATGAAATGTAGATTTATTTCATGTCAAATAAAGCACCTATAAATCAACAAAAGGTGGGTAAACTAAGTCACGGATTACATACTTTGCCCAAGGTCACATGATAAGCCCATGTCAGAGTCTGACACAGATCCCAGGAGTCCTGGCTCTCTGATTTTCTCTTTAACAAACATAAAAGATGTTAAAGGAAAATAAATTACAGGTGTATGGGAGTCTTCTCCTTTTATTCTTCATTTTCAGTTTCAGGTGATCTATGTAGATCTTTTACTTCATCTTTTTCCAGGCCCCATTTCTCTGTTTCTCTGTGTTTCCAGGGTGAACACTCCCTGTCATTCTAAACCCATCCTCCCTCTCTCTCCGCATATAAAAACAGTGTTTTAATAGAATTCTAACCTGAGAAAAAAGTGTAATTTCATTTGAAGTTCTCTGAAATGCCTTCCTATTCCTACACACCCTCCAGGTTCAAAGCTATCTTTCTGCATATGAGCTTTCAGGATTTTTTTCTCCCATACAATGTTTCAACTTCGTTTTTGTGTGTTCTTATCATTATTTTACCAGCATGTATAACACACATTTCCCACTTTACAACTGTGGTAAATATAAATGCAGAAATTATACACTCAGATGAATAAAGGAGCACAGTGAAAAAAATCCTAGCAGGTCTCCTACATATTGTCTATTATAGCGCAGTGTACAAACAGTACACTTCCACATCACACAGGTGGAAGTGTGAAGCTGAGGCTCATTTAACAGTGTGAATTTTCCCGATGTATCACAATTACAGGAACACCTGTGCTTCATAACTTTCTGCTGATCCACTGTGAAAATTCACAGTATGTTTAGTAACCTAACCATCACTGTGCTTTGTTTCCTATAATATCTATAGTGGGGTGGTCATTCTTTCTTCTGCTCTCTTTAAGATTTTTTTTTCAGTGATTCCAGTGCTTGTGATATGGGCTGCACTTTATAGCCCTTTGGAATGAAAATTCTTAATCACAGAACTCACTGAGGCTACAGCAGTGCAAGCTTCCATGTAAATCTGTCTCAACCATATGCTGAGTGACAAAAAAAGGTACGTTCCATGCCCATTCGGTCCATGGACTCTCCGCTGAGGATGCGAACAAAGGTGCTAATTACTGCCATTGTGGTATTGCTTTTTTTCTGGTAATGTGAACACTGGATCATTAGGAACTAAACCGAGACCAACATCTCACTTTGTGTTGGCCACCTAGCTACCATCATGATATCGTGATACTGATGTCCAGTGTTGGGCTGCAGTACAAGGATGTTTTGATAGTGATTCCAGATCTCTTAAAAGGCTTTTAATAGGTCTTCACCCAAGACTTCATCATAGATATTGCCTCTAAATTCTATTCTGTCATAACCATACAGCTAAGGGTAGGAGTTCAGAGTGCGGAGGGAGCCCTGACATATTCTATTCTACTTTTAGAAAGAGGAGCAAATGCAGAGCAAGATTGTAATTTGCTCTTTGCAGCTGTACAAGGGCATAAGGCTCTGGACCACTGCTCTATGTGGGGGGAAGTCTGGACACCATGGGGTCCCTACTCCCTACCTATGCAGATGAGCGGGAAGTGGGTAGATTCAATGACACTTTAGGCCTATGTGCCTACATCACTTTTGAAAATGGGATTTAGGCTTCTATGTCACTTGGGTGATTTAGAAAATTTTACTCAATCTCAGAAACCCTTATAGTGTAAACCTTATCTTCCCATGCCCTGTGTTTGTGTGTTGTTGTTAGTGCTCATTGTATTATGGGAAATTTAGATTGACAGTTCTTCCAGGTAGGAATCTATCATTTTACTTTTCTATAAAATGCCATTGACATGCATGGAGCTGTACAAACAACAAATAATACTTTTTTATGTTGCCTGTAAGGCAAACCTATCTTCTTCTCTTTCCATGAACCGCAACAGACCTCCCATCTTCACTGAATGTGGACTGGGGCTCAGGATTCCTGAGTTCTTTTCTTTGGTCATTCTCATCTATTCTGCTTATAGCTCTGTCCTTGAGTGAACTTCGGGACCTCTGTATCCATCTGTAAAAGAGATAAAATAACACTTACCCTACTTCACAATGTGTAGAAAGGTTGATAAATTAATTAGCATAAAGTGCTTTGAGATCCTCAAATTAAAGAACTATATGAGTGCAAAGTAGTAGTAATAGTTGGATCATTTTAGGATTTCAATGGTCATGACCATCTCTGCTCCATTGGCTGTGGTCTGCAAATCTCACAGGTTCTCAGAGTTATTTAAATTAGGAGTGTTGGTCATGCAGTCTGAAGGACTTCTGACCCAGATTAACTTTGGACCACATGAAATTTGATTACCGCCGCTGTTATACCAGTAATGAGCGATACCTCCATGACAATCACGAGATGCAAAAGGCCCTTATGTGCTATGGTGATGGATGAATTTTGAATATCTATAAGGTGCCGAGGTAGAACAATAGCTGTGTTGATACAAGGCCTGATCAGGATAAAAAAGAGGGAGCGGTGATGTCCCAGGTCTTGAACCAAGGCCTGGGTGTCCCCATTCAGTCACTGCATCCTAGCCTCCACCCAATATCTACTGAAACCTGCTGGGCTGAGAAGCTAATAGGACTATAGCCCCAGCCAAGGCATTACCCACGGGAGCTCTGATTGGAGGATCAGCCAGCTCCACTGATTGGTCCAACTACGCTATTTAAGCCAGAAGGAGGAACAGAAAGTTTGTGTGAGCAACAACGTGGTTTCCTGTTGTGGCTGCATTGGACCCTGCTTGTGTCTGTCTCCTGCACACCACTGTGTTCCTGATTTCTGCTCTGCTCCTGGCTCCTGCCTCACCCCTGCCTTCACTTCTGTTCCCACCATGCTCCTGCCCCGTGCTCGATCCTTGCCTGTCCTCCTGCCCTTACGCCTGACCTCCAATTCTCAGCTACCAGTCCTGGCTCCGACCCTGGCTTCCAATTTCTGGCTCTGGCACTTAGCATCTGACGTCAGCTCTGACCGAAACTTTGATTCCTGGTTCTGACTCTGGCTTGTTCCCTGGCTCTGGTAACTAGCAGTTGACTAACTTCATTCCCCAACCTGGATGCTGCTCTGCCCACGAGACCTGACTCCTGCTCTGACTAGACCTGACTCTAGGCCAGACTGCCTACATCCCGATCTATAACAGAGTTAGGGATCAGGGTGTATTCAGGTATCAAGACAAGAGACAGACTTGGGGGAAAGGAAAAGGTTTGGGTTATTTTGTGAAAAGATAGAAAGGAGAAGATGGGGACAGAAACTTGGGATGGAAGTTATGACCTTTTGAGGGGCTTAGCAGAAGTGAAAAATCTCTAAGCTCTTTTGAGGGTCACCCATCACTACTTAGAACCAGGGCCAGATTCAGGTAAACCAAACCAAATAATGTCTTCTCTTCTTCCTGAAATTGTTTGGAACTATGGCAGGAGGAGTAGACAAAGCAGTGATGGAATACAGTGGCAATAGATAGTAAATATGAAAGTAAGTCTTTTTAAAGGAGAACTTCAAGAACAATTACTCAGAGATCCATCTTGAGTGTATATTTTCGGTGTTTCCGCTGTGTAATAGCACATATCTATACAAAAGAGAGGGGTTTTTTGGAGGTGGGGGGGAAGGCGGGGGAACTATGCCATTGTTCTGAAATACCTAATTTTGTAAATATCTTTATAGTGCTGAATCATCAGTACTGGAAGTCCAAAAATAAATCACTGCTCTAATTTAATATTCACGCTGAAATTCACATTCTAAAGTCTTTTGTAGCCACAGCTTAACACCCAAACAGGATGGTGAAAGGTGGATTTCAGCAGCAAAAGATTTAATTCACAACAAAGGAATCTGAGCCCAAATATGATGTGGAAACTGGTCACTGTTCACACTGGTTACTTGTTAACGAAGCAAGTTATGTTACTACACATAAAAAAGAAATAAAGAAAGAAACACCAGAACACTTAACGTTTCTAAAGTAGTTTCCTCAAATTCCTTAGCAAACAATATAAAATAACAACCTAATAATTTTGTATCTTAATCATGTTCAGTAAAGAAGTCCTTTAGATAATTGGCACTGCTTCTGTACTAGGCCAAACTTTCTTTTAAGTTACAAATACTCACAAAAGGTTTACATTATAAGGAGCTGCTTTGGAGATGTGCAGATTTAGTTTGTAAGTACAAAGTGAACATGCAAATTGCCTTATCTTATGGGATTCACAAACAACCATCATTCAGATTGATTTAATACATAGCTTTTTATCTTTAAAAGTGTTAATTAGAAAATAGGGACAGTTCTCTGAACACTTAAGAGTAATAAATAGATCAAAACAGCATCCATGCTTCTGTGATGAAACTTCTGAAGACTTTATAAAGGGATTAATACAATTGTCAAAAAGACCACAGTATACATATTTAATAGTGCTACCAAGCTACAATTACATTTTTAGGACTCTGTTTGCTAAGCTTTTAAATACTCATTATACTAAAAGAACAGAACCACAACAACCCAGGGAATTTTCAGAACTTTAGCACATAACTCATGGTTGTTATGCTAGCTAACAACCTTTTTTATCGTATTCAACTCCAACCCCCATCAGAAGTTTTTTAAGGTTGGAGGGAAAAGTGTTAAAATTGTAGAGTTGCTAGATCTGGAATAATCACTTTAAAAGAAAGAGCATTTATAATGAATTTAGACTAAGGCAAATATGAGATGGCCTTCACCATTAATGTACCATTAAAACAACCTGGGAAGAGGTCTGTAGTCCCTGTAATGCTCTTGAATCTGGATATGCTCAGTTTATACTTGATCCCTATTGTGCTGCCCATCACAGGCTCTGACAACTACTACCATAAGGCCCATTTCAGGCTATCTCTATCCGAAGTGATACTCCTTGACAACAGCTCCAGAGGAACATACCTGAAGTTCCATGCCACTGGAGGAAATTCCTTCCTGATACTACATTTGGTGATTAGTTTAACTGTGTGTATGTGTGTGTGTGTGAGAGAGAGAGAGAAAGAGAGAAAAGGATTATTGTGGTTAAATATCTACTCCTATTTATACCCAACTGTATCAATGGCATTCAAGTAACTGACTTTTTGTTTCAATCCCAATAATATATATTTATTTTTCATCTATATCTATATAAAATGTGCCAGTTCAGCATTTTGACAAATTTACAGTGTCATACTAAAAACACCAGCCGTAAACATTTGCTAAATAGGTATTAGCAAATGAAACCAGAAAAGCTCCCCAATCAGTCTAACAAACACATGAAAAATAATCCAGATACTCACAAAAATCTCAGAAAAATCCCAGGTAAACTGGTAAACCTTGAAATGTGCACTGAAGGTCAACATTCTGAAGTACCCACGGAAGAATAAGTTCCATAGTCCAGGCCCTCCACTGATGAGCCTGTGCGCTCATCTCCCCTGAATCCTGGGTGAAATCCTCCCACCTCCATTGAAAAAAAACTTAACAAAGTGTTTTGGGTTGAACAAAATGTTTTGTTCAACCTGAAACAATTTTTTTTCCAAATATTTTGTTTAACTGAGAAATTAGATTTTTTTTGGTTCAATCCAAAATATATATATGTGTGTTTGTGTGTGTGTGTGTGTGTGTTGGTTAAACTACTAAACCAACAAATGTTTTTGCCCAGCTTTAAGTTCAAGACCCTGTATTGTTACAAGACCCTGAAGTTGCAAGCTTGAGAAAAAAAATTAAGCATTTGAGGAGGTATCATCCCTGTCATTTGCCTGCATTGCTTCCCTTCCTTCAGGTAGCTACTTCTCATCCAAGCCCCAGTCGGAGCCAGACACTGATAAAGCCAATCAGTCACAATACCCTAATTCAGCAGTAGGGAGACTTGGAGCTTATACAGAATTTCCAGGTGAATTGACCAGTTTTCCTGTGGCTGTTTAGTCAAATATATCCATATCCAAGTCATTGTTTTGAGCAATAAATCTGAGCAATAGCTTTGCCCATACACGTTTCTATTGTTTGCACAAACCACACAATATTATCTTATTAGATCTGAATGTTTATGGAGACAACTTTGGAGAAGGAAAAGTCTTCATAATAACTGTGTGTGTCTGCTGCGGATATGGAATGAGAGTCTCATATTTGCCATTCAGCTGTCAGAATCTAGGAGTGGCAAAGACCCAGCTGGAGAAGCTGAGCGATATTTCTGAAGGGGTTGAGAGATCCAGCATAAGGGGCTGTGCGACTGAATCAGAGTGGTTGAGAGACATGATCAGGGTGAATGATGAAAGAGTCTGAAAAAGCTGAGAAAGTGGGAGAGTGCAGATGTCTAGATTAGCTGAAGGAAAAAGGTACAAGAGAAAGTGTTATACTGTATGCATAGTTGTGCAAATCAAATATGCCATAAAATACAAAGCCTCATTTTATCTAAACTTATTGGGCCTGATTCACTTTCACCAGTGTTACTGATGGTGTCTTCAATCCTCCTGAAATAGCCTGGTGAGAAATCAAAATCAGGCCTAATCAATGTAGTCTTACTATGTGCTTATGTCACTATTTGCTATAGAATTTAGGATGTGCCAACCCTATCTCGAGAAAATAGAACAAACATTTCTGAATATTAATGTAAACATCTAGACGTGTAATTTTTAGAGAGGGAAAGAAAAAATACTCTGATAGTAAATATATGAAAAACTTAATTTCTCGTGGATTTTAAAGAACAGCTGACATTCTGCGTGGAAAACAGCATGTATTTGAAGACAGTGTTGTTTTATATATTTAATGTGTTTCTCTTCCCTGTTTTATCATTAGGGATATTTGCATGAAAATGAGACTTCTGTTGCTTTAGGAGTTGATGTGCTGTTATTCTTCCCCTGAAGTCAGAATCCTCTGTTGTGACATCACAGTTAATTAATGTGGAGATGATTATGATGTTAGAATCAGAGGTTTATGACTTGAGGTGAGAAATAAACAACAGAAGCACGTGAACTCTTAAGCAGTAAAGATCCTGCTTTCATTCAAATTTTAATGAAAAAGAACAAGGAAAGAAACCTCCCCAAAATGACATCAGCAGAAATGTGTCTAGACAGAAAGATTTTTCAGTGTTTTCCAAGTGACTTTTATAGATAAGCCCTGAACATTTTTGTGAATTTTTGAGACCATGCGTTATAAGGTAATTATCACAGTCACAACCTTGTCCATGGTACAATGGTGCTCATTCAAGTAGTCATGTTAAATTAGATGGATTGGCTTTTGGAAAACTACATCCTAATTCTGATGTAAATGTAAATATGAATTGGGTATCAAGTAGCTCACTGGCTTTGGATCGTTCTAACATTGATTCAAAGTAATAATAGCTTCAATAACTTATTTGGTTTGGAAATAAAAGATATATTACATGCTAGTTGTATCTTCACTATACTAACTTTTTTTCATCTGTGTGTTTGGACTTTGTTTTCTTGATCCCTCCTCATCTTAATTTTTGAATTTTACTTTCGCTGCCAGATTAGAGCTTTATTTTCTCACAAACTTTCTGCCTCCATTTCTGCTGCTGAAGGGGATAAGTCTTTCTGAGTTATTCACCTTTTTTTCTGTAGGAAAGAGAAAAATAGGAAAATTCAGGTAATATCTAGTACATGGAGAATTTTTTTTTTCTGTTATGAGTTAGTTTTCCTGAATTAGCACACATTCCATCACACATCAATATGATATACTGGGATTTGAGATGATGCATCAGAAATTGGGAATGAGTCATTAAAACACAAATACTGGCATATAGTGGAGAACTTGCTAGCTACACATTCGTAATGTTAACCTTTGTAGCATGCATTGTGGCCTACATGGGGGTCTGTTTTTAATAACAAGAATCAATTCCATCCCTCTTCTCAGGGCAACGGGTTGCTTGTTCATATTACTAGTCAACAACTCAACACCATTTTTACTAACACTACAGAAAGAGAGAAACCTAGCACATTCTAATGAAAACTGAACAATTGTTTGGAAACTTGATAATGTGCTATAATACATTAGCTGAAAAGTGGGCAGGAGCTGTGTTAAGAGAATTGACCTTCATGCACAGTACCTTTAGAGAGAGAGAGAGGAAGAAAGAAAGAAGATTATTAAGAGATTAGGTAGGAATGTTGACAAAAAAGCAAAATCAAGTTAAACTTTGACAATTTTAAAGGTGGGAAACTGCTATCCTTGGGCGTATTTGATAACAAAAACATTAGGTAATACGCACGTAAAGACGACTTCTTGTAATTATGTTTTGCTGCTTTGTTTTTGTATAACTATGGTCTACATCAGGGATCTCAAACTCAAATGATCACGAGGGCCACATGTGGACTAGTACATTGGCCCGAGGGCCGCATCACTGATATCCCCCATTGCTGCCCCCGCCCTCACTCCACCCCTTCCAGGAGGCCCTGCCCCTGCCCTGCAGGGGGCTCAGGGCAGGGGGTTGGGGTGCAGGAGGGATGCGGGGTGTGGCAGGGGGCTCAGGACAGGGGGTTGGGGTGCAGGGAGTTGGGGTACAGGCTCCATCCCAGCACCGCCTACCTAGAGCGGCTCCCGGGTGGCAGCGGTGCACACCGGGGCCAGGGCAGACTCCCTGCCTGCCTGCCCTGGCCCTGCGCTGCGCCGCTCCAGGAAGCGGCTAGAACCACGTCCCTGCAGCCCCTGGGGGAGGGGGGGCACAGGGCTCCATGCACTGCTTTTGCCGCTCCTCCAGGTACCTCCCCCAAAGCTCCCATTGGCCGCGGTTCCCTGTTCCCGGCCAATGGGAGCTGCGGGGGATGGTGCCTGAAAGCGAGGGCAACACACAGAGCCCTCTGCCGCCCACCCCCGGGCCGCAGGGACATAGTGCCGGCCATTTCCGGGAGCAGCGCGGGGGTCGCAGCGCCACGGGGGGCAATCCCGCGGGCTATAGTTTGCCCACCCCTGTCCTGGAGGTAGACGAGGGAGGGGTGGCATGTGTTTGGGACCCCTGGTCTACATAGTAATAATGGCTAACACTTACATAGTGCTTGTGCTCTGTAGATCTGTGCTCTGTAGATCTCAAGGTGCTTTACGGTGGGTCAATGTTATGGGCCTTTCCATTAACTTCAGAGGGCTTTGGATCAAGTCCCACAAGCCCCTATTCACAAATAGGAAAACAAAGATGTGAAAGATTTGTCTAAATTCACACAAATCAGTTGCAGAACAGGTGTGTCCTCTAGACCACATGGCCTCTCACCTTCTTCCCTTTCTTGAGTACATATCATTGTCTTGGCTCATTATGACACTCTTCATTTCTTTGCCTTTGTCTACAACTGTCTTGCTGATGCTTAATGTTGATGGAAATGACACATGGCTCAGCTAGCAAATGGCTGGTGCATGTTGTGGCAAGACAGAACTAAATTTTTCAGTAAGACCCCTTAGGGAGTCTGTCACTCCAGGATGGCAAATTGGAAATCTGCAGACAATTCAGGAAATTTCAGAATTGGAGGGCTTTTAATTGACTTAAATATAGAATTGAATAATACAATGGTTACACATGCCTTGTTGTCAATTGTTTTATTGAAAGTAGTTTATTTTATCATGTCCTCCCATTTTCAGTTTCCAATGTACCATACATTTTATATTAAAAAGTGCATAACTCCACTGTAGAAGTTGCCAGAGGAAAGTCACAGATTTTGATATCTGGGTAAGAAAGACAGATTTTTGCATCAAGCCTCTGTAAAGTGCAACTGCTGCTGAGTTTCATGCTCAGTGAGATGTCAGATGTGGCCAAAATTGTCTTATCCTTCCGGTTCATCAAGGACAACCTGTCCTGATTCTATGCCAGCATCTCTGGCTCCGCATCACATCCCTTGGGTAAACTCCCGAAGCAGTGACTTTGTGACTAAGTGCCTGCCAAATATCCTTTTTTGGCAAAAACAGCTGCTACTCTTGACACATTAAAAGGCACTTTCAAATTTTAGGAATTCCTCTCTGAAGTGGTGATTTTCTTTTCTTTTAAATATTAGGTAATGATGCCTCTGATAAACAGGGAGACCTTCACTCATAGAAGTAGAAGATGCTACTATAGCCAGTGATGAAGATGTACTCTTTTTGCAGGTTGGACTCTCATGTTTCCCCGATCTGTGGTATTTTCTCTTCAAATCTGAATGTAGTTATTACTCATAAGCCAGGTCAGCCCTTTTTAAAGAAAAACTATGGAGGGTGAGGTACCCTTTACCCAGTAGCAAGGGTACTTACTTAACATGTGGAAGGCCCAGTTTCATATCTTCAGTCTGCCCGATGTGGAACAGGGACTTGAAACCAGGTCTCCTAACACCCAAGTTGGGATACTCTAGGTTTGGCCTCTTTCCTGATGAAGCTTTATATACAATAGTTTGTGTAAAATACTTAAATATTCAGTGGGCCTGAGAGAGCATGGGAGAGAAATACTCTATGGTCCAGTGGGTAGAGAAATACTCTATGGTCCACCTGCAATATGAAAGAACCATGTTCCAGTACCTGCTCCAGTGACTGCTTAAGGGGGGCATTACTGAACTCTGGCAGCTGTGTTTTGTGCAGTGGCCTCTGAGCACATCTACTGGATTGGGCTCCACAGGCAAGAGAGGAGAAGGAATGTCTAATTTGTGAATCCTGTTGAGTCTTAGGCCAGGTCTACACTAGGACTTTATGTCGAATTTATCAGCGTTAACTCGATTTAATCCCTCACCCGTCCACATTAGGAAGCAGTTTATTTCGACATTAAGGGCTCCTTGAATCGATTTCGGTACTCCACCCTGACGAGGGGAGTAGCGCCAAATTCGAAATGGGCATGTCGAATGCGAGGTACTGTGGACGGAATTCGACGCTAATAGCTCCGGGAGCTATCCCACAGTGCACCACTCGGTGGACGCTCAGGGCAGTATTGTGTACTCGGATGCTCTGACCTGCCACTCAGAGAAATCCCCGCGAAAATTTGAATGCTTTTTCCTCTGTGGCCATTTTGAATCCCATTGCCTCTTTGGACATAGTGGCGAGCTCAGCAGCACTGGCAATGATGCAGAGCTCTACAGCGGTGGTTTCGATGCCATCACTGAATAGAAAGAGAGCTCCAACATGGAGTGATCGTGAGGTTTTGGATCTGATCGCTGTGTGGGGCGATGAATCGATCCTAGCCGAGCTCCGTTCAAAAAGACGGAATGCCAAAATTTACGAGAAGATTTCACAGGCTATGACGGAGAGAGGGTACAGCCGGGATGCTACGCAGTGCCGCGTCAAAATCAAGGAGCTACGTCAGGCGTACCAAAATACCAAAGAGTCCAACGGACGCTCCGGCTCAGCGCCTCAGACTTGCCGATTTTACGAGGCACTGCACGCCATGCTCGGTGGTGCGGCAACAACTACCCCACCAGTGTCCGTGGACACCGATGATGGGGTCCATTCTACTGACACATCGGAGGAGGTTTTCGCTGACGGTGAAGAAGAGGAAGGAGGGCAGGGGGACGAGGCAATCGAAAGCGGTCACCCTGGAGATTTCCCCGGCAGCCAGGAACTATTCCTGACCCTGACTGCGCTGCCCTTCGAACACTCCCAAGGCAGCATTCCTGACCAGGAATCAGGAGAGGGATCATCAGGTCAGTGTTTTAGACATTTATTTTCAATACAATAGTTATGGTGTGTTAGCGCTCTGTAACTGTGGCTTCATTGGCCTTATGTGCTTCACCTTGGAGTCGCTTTCCCGTGCAACTATTCGAAAAGTCTGTCAATATGTATGGGGATAGTGGTGTAATCACCAGCAGAGATCTCAGAGAAGCTGTCTTGAAGGTACAGTGATAGCTTGTTTAGCACATTCACTGGGAGAGCTGCCTTATTGTCTCCTCCATGGTAGGATACTTTCCCGCGCCATGCGAGCAGCAGGTACTCTGGTATCATTGCCTTGCATAGCATGGCAGCATACGGCCCCGGGGTTTGCTTGCATTGACTCAGCATGCAGATTTTCTCTGTCTCCGTAATCCTCATCAGAGTGATATCAGTCATGGGGTCCTGGTTCGAATGAGTGGTATAATTAGTATACTGCATGCTTCCTTTTCCCCCTACAGACAGACACCCGGCTGTTTACGTTAACGCGTGGTGGTAGGGGGTCGGGAGCAAAACCAGTAGTACATATCGGTGCGCGGGTAGGGACAGTCCTGGGGACCGGCAACGCTAAACCGGGGATAGGATAGGCGAGCCGTTCATGCTGAGCGGTTCGCGGGCATTTTTGATTCCCTAGAGCAGCCACGAGGAGGGGGGGGAGGGTAGGCGAGCCGTTCACGCTGAGCGGTTCGCGGGCATATTTGGTTCCCTGGAGCGGCCACGCTGAGGGGGGGGGAGGGTAGGCGAGCCGTTCACGCTGAGCGGTTCGCGGGCATTTTTGATTCCCTAGAGCAGCCACGCGGAGGGGGGGGAGGGTAGGCGAGCCGTTCACGCTGAGCGGTTCGCGGGCATTTTTGGTTCCCTGGAGCGGCCACGCTGAGGGGGGGGAAGGGTAGGCGAGCCGTTCACGCAGAGCGGTTCGCGGGCATTTCTGGTTCCCTGGAGCGGCAACGCGGACGGGGGGCTGGGGGGGGGTTTAGGACAGCCGCCGTAGATTATCGGTTTGGCCAGCAGCAGTTACTGACAGCCGCCAGGAACACTGAGGGAGACATGGGAGTAGAGCAGTGCTGTGAAGCAATCTCGCAGCAGTCCAAAGTAAGCACCTTACCATGGTTTTCAGAGAGGTGATTTTCTGTGTACGGCAAGGCTTCTGGGATCCGTATACCGGGACCCCAGACACTCACTCAGCCTTAAGGCATAGTATTTGACCTTGTAGTACGTGTACATGTGATAGGCACTGTCTTTGGTCCTATTCACGGTGAAAGAGTATGGTCATTGTTCTTGAAAAAGTATCATTCTGAGGAATTCACTCCCTTTCATTTATCCCACAGCTGTGACTGTCTCCCGCCCTACCAGTGCTTCTCCCACCCATGGCCTAGTCCAGATAAGGCGGCGCAAAAAGAGAACCAGGGACGACATGTTCTCGGAATTAGTGATGCTGTCACAGAGGGAGGCGGCACAGCGCAGAGAGGACTTCGCACGGTACGAGCGAGCAGCCAGGGAACGGGAGCAGAGGGCTGAAGCGCGCAAGGACAGGTGGCGGCAGGAGGATCAGCAGGCGACCCAAACAATGCTGGGAATAATGAGGGAGCAAACAGACACGCTCCGGCGCCTAGTGGATATTCTCCAGGACAGGAGACATGAAGAAAGAGCGCCTCTGTATGTTCTTTCAAGCCGCCCTCCCCCGCCACCAAGTCCAGTGGCTTCCTCCCCAAAAGTCACTAGGACAAGGGGAGCCAGGGTGCGTGGAAATACTCAATCCACCCCTGCAGACCGCTGCAGTAGCAGAAGGCTGTCATTCCCAAAACCATAGACTTTTCCCTCCTCTCCATCTAGCAGCACCCCTGAGCACCTCCCTTCCCAGGTTCCATGTTAAGTTACTGTTTTGTTGAATAAATCTTGTTTTTTGGTTCACCGATGTTTCCCTGAGTGTTTTAAATGGGACCGTTTGTATCTCTGGGTAGTGGTTAACATGGTTTTTAAGTGCAGAGAATGGGAGCACAAACGAGGGTGCAGACAGGTTAACTGCTGAAGTGACAAGCACAGTACACATTGCATGCATTAAGCACACCTTTCCTTCGTTGTGCTGGTTTCTACGTTCTAAACGTAGGGTTGGGGGTTGGGTGGTGCACTGTATGTTTGGGGAGGGTGGTTGCTGATCTTTTGCGGCTGACAGTAGCCTGCTGGATAGATCAATGCACTGTGTGATCCGTTGGCGATACTCAATACGTACAAGGGACGTAGACACCACCACACACACATGGGATTAGGAGAGGTTGATGGTCCCTTTAAGCAAGCGGAACACCTCTTGGCACTGCGCTTTGGGCAGGATCAACAGCTTCCCCTTTGAAGGGAAGTGTCCCCCAACCAAACCGCCCCCCAACCGCCGTATGCCTACACAGTGATAATCATTACCCAAGAAGAAGTACAGGAACAGGTTCAAACAAAAAAATCTTTCCTTTATTGTGACTTTACAGCATTGATCCAAGGAGGGGGGAGGCGGTTGGTAATGGGAGGATGGGCAACGGGACATGTGTAAAGGGACAGGGGAAGGTCCAGTATCTGTTTACGGAAGTGTAGCAGTCACTGGTTAACCCGCTCTGTCTGGAAGCGAGCTTTCAAAGCTTCCCGGATGCGGACCGCCTCCCGCTGTGATCTTCGAATGGCTCTGGTGTCTGGCTGAGCGTAATCTGCTGCTAGTTGATTTGCCTCAACCTCCCAGCCCTGCATAAATGTCTCCCCCTTGATCTCACAGAGATTGTGGAGCACACAGCACGCCGCAATCACAATGGGGATATTTTTAGGGCTGAGGTCGGAGCGAGTAAGTAAGCTTCGCCATCTTGCCTTGAGACGGCCAAAGGCACACTCCACCACCATTCTGCACTTGCTCAGGCGGTAATTAAAGAGCTCCTTTTCAGTGTCCAGGGCTCCCGTGTATGGCTTCATGAGCCATGGCATTAGCGGGTAGGCAGGGTCCCCCAGGATCACTGTTGGCATCTCCACCTCCCCAACAGTGATTTTGTGGTCGGGGAAATAAACCCCCTGTTGCAGGCGTCTAAACAGACCAGAGTTCTTGAAAACACGAGCATCATGAACCTTTCCTGGCCACCCAACATTGATGTTTGTAAAACGTCCTTTGTGGTCCACTAGTGCTTGCAGAACCATAGAAAAATAGCCCTTTCGGTTAATATACTGGCCGCCCTGGTGCTCCGGTCCCAGGATAGGGATGTGTGTCCCATCTATGGCCCCACCGCAGTTTGGGAATCCCATTGCAGCGAAGCCATCTATGATCGCCTGCACGTCTCCCAGGGTCACTACTTTGTGGAGCAGAAGGTCAACGATTGCACGGGCTACCTGCATCACAGCAACCCCCACGGTAGACTTGCCCACTCCAAATTGGTTCGCTACTGACCGGTAGCTGTCAGGGGTTGCAAGCTTCCAGAGGGCTATGGCCACTCGCTTCTGGATAGTGAGGGCAGCTCGCATCCGGGTGTCCTGGCGCTTCAGGGCAGGGGACAACAACTCACAAAGTTCCATAAAAGTGCACTTACGCATCCGAAAGTTTCGCAGCCACTGGGACTCATCCCATACCTGCAGCACTATGCGGTCCCACCAGTCAGTGCTTGTTTCCCTTGCCCAGCATCGCCGTTCCACGGGATCAACATGACCCATTGCCACCATGATGTCTAGGGTCCGGGGTCCAGCGCTTTGCAAGAGATCAATGCCCCTTTCACAGTTTAAGTACTCCCGGAGATTACGTTGTCTCCTCTCCCGATTTCTCTGCATCAGAGTCTGGAAAAGGTGCGCTATAAGGCGCGAGTTGTTGGCTACGGACAGAACATCTGCGATAATCGCGGAGGGCTCCATGCTCACTGTCCAGTGGCGTCCGAGCTATCAGCCACAGGAAAAGGGCGCGAATTCATTCCCCGCCGGTGCTTTCACGTAGGGAAGGCGGAAGTGTGGGTCGAGTGATGAAATGTACGTATACCGACCCTTGACACAATTTCGTTCCCACAAGGCACTGGGGGCTACACCCAGAATTCCAGTGGGCAGGCGGGACTGCGGGAACTGTGGGATAGCTACCCACAGTGCACCGCTTGCAATGTCGACGCTTGCCCCCCTACTGTGGACTCGGACATTCGAATAAACATCCCTGGTGTGGATTCGAACAATCGACCTGGAAATATCGGGTTCACAAGTTCGGTTTCACAGAAATCGAACTAGTACCGTAGTGTAGACATACCCTTAGGCGTTAGGCACTGAACTGCGTGGTGGTGTCAGCACTGAGGCAGCAGTGTGCATGCAACCAGCAAAACTGTAGGTGCCATGTGAGTTTAGGCACCTACAGGGTAGACGACAGCGGAGTAGAGGTTTTGAGGATCTACATTTTGAATTTAGATGCCTAAGTTCCCCTTGTGAATCCCACCCTTAGGCACTTTTGAAAATCCCACTGATTGCCTATTTGCATAATTAGGCGCCTACATACCTTTGAAAATCTGGCCCTTAAGTCACCTTTTACAATGTGCTACGTATTTGCACTGCATATACACAAGTATATTTTGTAGCTTTTTTCTCAGAGGCAGAGGATCAGGGTGGTGACCAGTTGGTCCCCTGGATATGAGCTAAAGTTGATTATTGTCCCCCTCTGTGGAGCAATAAAGGACATTCCACCCCCATGAAGGAGCTCATCTATTTGTAGGATAGGTTACATGCTGATTTAAGAGGGAGACTCCTTAGATAAGTCAAATAGGGGGTCCAATGAGAGATGATTCACCCACCTCAAAATTTAGCTGTTTGTAGGTTGCAGTGTTTTGCCCTTGTACTATTGTAGGGATGGCCAAGATACAGCACATGGGGTTTACAATGTTGCCCATGGACAATCTCACATTGAATAGTGAGGTCTGGTCTGCAAGTCCCAACATGCAATATGACAACTCTGAATTTGGCCCAAAGAGTTGGCAATTTGCCGTCTGGCAAAGTGACCCTCAGTTACGCTGGCTGAATACCTTGTAGTATTGTCAGATCACTTGAAGATAGAGGTAAGAAGGATGTTTGGAGACAGTTATGTATGATGCCTTTGGCACAGTCCAGCAATGGACATGTCTCTAGCATTAATATTGGTCAATGTAATGTAATTGCATTAACACTGGTTAAGTGTATTCATGTTTAAAACTTATATTGATTGTTAATAATAAAGCTGCAGCCTTTTAACACCAACTGTAGATTCACTGTCTGTGGAAACCAGGAGTCTTGAGGGCAAGGATAATTTATACTTGCCAAATCACTTAGAGAAAATTCCAAGTACATTGAAATTTGCATATTCAGTATTATAGAGGGTAATTAGGGATAGGCTAAATATTTATCCAGTTCTCAGCTTTAAATCACAAACTCAGAATGAACTGGCTGGTTCAAGGTTTTCTAATTGGAAATGAACTATAAAAAGGGGAAAAAAATACCCCTCAAGTAGTGATAAAATATTTTATGATCTCATAACACTGCAAATTTGAAAAAAAAAAAAACGTGTCTTGTACCAGTTCACAAATTCACAAATGGTTCCCAGACTATTTTTCTAAGCTAATAAAGGTAAATTCCCTTATGGAAAGGTCCTATGTAATTTAATAGGAATGAAACTTAGCCGCGTTCAATAGACATTTAATAGGGTTCTATAGAAATTACTCTAAAATCTTACAATCTATAATTTATTTGAGAATTATTTCCTCTTTGTATGTTTATAATTTTGAACTTTATAGCTCTCTATTAAATTCCATAGGATGGCTCAGAAAACTGATAGAAAACTTATCATTTGTCACTAAATACTATAGGATGTTTTCATAAGGGTTTAGAAAATAATAAATTATGAACTATATATTGCATGATGGTGAATATGAATTAAAAAGCTGAATGTTGAGGGGGAAAATCAAATATCTGACCTCATGCAAGAAACTTTAAACATTTGAAGGTTTACACAGGGCCCACTCACCAAGGCCCTGGTTCAGCCAGGTAGTTGCGTGAGTGACCAGGTTAAGTACCTGACTAGTCTATTGACATCAGCTGTTTAAAGTGAGGCATGTACTTATGTGGGTGAATGGGGGCTATATTTTGTGAGTAGAGTCTTCCAATAAAAACAAAATGACTGAACAGAATAAAATTGCCATAATAGTAATTCTGCTGTGAGCTGTTGTTCTATTACTTCCTCAATCCTTCCTGCTTTTATGTAGGGAGATCAGTTTAAAAGTGTGTTTAGAAGGTTATATGCTCATATGATTTAAGTTTTTTGTGTATTATATTTTATTAACTTATGGTTTAGTAGAAGAAAGGTGGGAATTGCTGTCATACCCTCTCCAAATGGCATTAATTTCACCTATTTTTCCTCATTTCCTAATATTTGCTATTTTCTATACTTTCGTTCTCTCACCTTTTCTTTTACCATTCCTCGACCCCTCCATTCTCTCTTAGAACCTAGTCCCGACAAAGAAGTAGTCCTTCATTTACTGTAGTACTCAAGTAAGTCTGACTTTTGGTTCTCATTCTGTGATGCGTCTTCCTCTTCTTCTTTCCCATCCTCCCTCACCTTTACTCTTTTATACTCCTTTCATGAAAATACTATCTCCAAAACTTCAGCAAGTGGAAACAGCACTATCTGTGTATAATTTTCTCTCTGCATAAATACTGAAGACTTCTCACTTTGCCCAGAGTGAGCATCCCCTATTTCTGCAAGTTGTCCAAATGTCTAATTTTTGCTATTTGTATGATGAAACTTCACATTTTTGCTAATATTGTTGAATAAAGACATTTTCTGGCTTTTGAAATTTTCACTTGAAGTTGGTGGAAATGACAAAATACCAATCAAAGTTCTTTTACGTATAAATTAAATGTAAGAGAGAAAAAAGTCATTGAAAGAGTATCTCATTCTTCTTTGAATGTTGTCCTCATATGTCTCTTGTCCAAGTTTTCTATATCCTGAATGGCCTTTATGTGCCATGGCTGCTGTTCATGTGAGGGTGGAAAACATTTACTTCACTATTGCAAGTCCTTGGTTTGTTATTCTCATTGGATGAGAGTCTGTTTTGTCCCCAGGAGGTGGGAAGTAGAGTTGCCACCTGTCCAGGTTTACCCAGGACCATCCCTTTTTGAAGGAAATCTATAAGGTTGCTCAGTACAGACTACCAGCTGTCTGGGTTTTTTTTGGCTCAGGATCATTCCAGATGTCCTATTTTTTATGTTTTTTTGTATCTCAGAGGTGGAAACCCTAGTGTGCTTGGGAGGTGGAGGGGAATGGTGGCTTTAAACCATCATTGCACCATCCTAATCCTGGTTTGTCCTGGGGTTAGAGAGGTCCCTGGTGTAACGTAGATAGGCCTGGGGAACTATCTGAATTATGGAAGTCTCCCTGGCTGCCCTGTGGGCCCCAGTACTGTCTGCAATCTGGAAACACATAGCACTGCAGCCCTACCCCCAGCATGCCCTCTATGCCAGGGTTTGTGAAGAGGTCCTAGAGGGAAGCCATATGGTTGCCTTTTGCAATGCCTGGGCTTTTGGAGACTTATCCCCTGGCTGGATGTGGGGCTTTTAGGGCACCATTTTGCCACTCTGGACAGTTTACTTGGCAGATAAAGGGGCTGGAATAGGGGTGAGAATCGCACCCATTAGTTTAAACTGCTCTGGCTCTGATCCAATAAAACATATAAGGGCATATGTAGTTTAACTTAAATGAGGAGTCCTGTTGAAGTCAATGATGCTACTCACTTGCTTAAAGTTAAACCCATACTTAAATGCTTTGCTGCCTTATTGAAGTCTGTCAACCAAAATTCTGAGTATGGTACTTCAACACTTGAGAAACTGGAATCTATCCTTGAAAATAGTTCTAGTTGTTTTTCATGAATTTTCTACAACAGCTCTGAGGAAACTCATTTAAAAATGCAGTTTGCCAGTTGACACTTCAACTTCTGTTTTGCATTAATTAACTCCTTTATTTCTGTCAGTTTTGTAACTGCCTTCTGAAGCCTAAATAAAGGTTAATAGAATAAACTAATAATTTCATTTGTGAGACTATGATCAGAAAGTTATCATCAAACTTGTTTTCTTCAAGCATAACTTATAAGGTATTTTTAATCTGAACAGCTTTCTTGAACATGGTGTGTCGATGACTTGCTTCAAGTAATTCATGTGGGGATATTATACCTACCGCATATAATAAAATAATATAAGGCTAATCAACTGCTTATAATCTAATTAGTTTGGTCTTTTCATTTACTGTTATGCCTTTAATACAGCTGTGCAAAATTCTCAATATTTGTTTAATGGAATTTTACATTTTTTAAATTTTATTTTGAATACTTTTGTATCACTACAACTTTTGCTTTATTTGCAGGTCTAATGAAAAAACTATACTCACTTCAAAAACTTAAGATATTTGATCTGTTTTTTCTCTAAACCTTATTTCATTGAATAAATGAGTCCATTTTAGCTTAACTAAGACAAAAAAAAAATACTTTGCCATAACTTTCTATAAAAAATGTTTGTTTTCACATTTAAAAAATAGAATTTGAAGTAGTTTTGTTTTCATCATAAATATTGTAGGTACTTTTTGTTATGAATTAATATGATTCAAAATTATTCTGACTCAGAGTTTATCATGACCACAGCTCAATATACTGGTATTTAACAGAGTAGGAGCGCTTTCGTCAGTGGTGATTCTAATGGAAAATCATGAACGATGCTTCTTTGGAGACTGATATTATACTTCTGATTAAAATATTCCATTCTGTGAGTAGTTTGTCTGACATGTCAGAGTGCAAATATGTTGTGTCCCTCTGGGTTTAAAAAACTGAAAGCAGCAAAAAGACGTAATCAGCCACTGTTTCTTAATATGTACTTCCAGAGATCCTATTATACAAATATAGATCCCAATCCCGCAAATGCCTACACATTCATTTACCTTTAAATACATGAGTAGTCTCAATGGCGGTCTTTAGGATGTTTGGTCCTGTTTCTTCCACGATGGTTCCTGGGGTAAGACTTTGGGTTACTTTGATTGAAAAAGGGTATTTTACAGAGTGATTTCTTTTCATGGGGGTAGTCTGTTGGTGACCTCTGGGCCTCTGAAGAGTCTATAAAGGATGAGTGTCCAGTTGTACCTGCCTCTTTATTGGACAAGGTTTCAATACATTTTTAGTTACATATCTGCCAATTCCTGATCACTGTGCTAGAAACAGCTACCAGAAACAGTTTATGATTTGTTACTCATATTTACAGTCAAGAAGCATGTATTTGATTAGCCATGTATTTGTGTCTGATGTTTGAATGACACAGCTTTGAGTGCTCATATTCTGCCTTACAGTAAACATGTTGAAGATACTTGAAAATGGTGTTGGCAAATAGAAGTGTTTTTCCTTTGTCTCATGGCGCATAAGCCATCATGGCATTACCTGCTGTTTAATGCTTGCCTCCTTTTTGCCTTTACTATAATCAGTGCTACCATCAGTAGTGTCAGCACAGCTCTTGAATTAGAACTTGCAAGTTAACTTGTATTCCCTGTGCTGTCTAGCTGTCTACTCTGTAACAGGAGAACCAGAATATTGCCAAGTCTTGCATAAACAATGGCTATTGCTTTTGCTTTAATTTCTTAGTAACACAGGAGCAGATTTTAAAATGTATATTAAAGTGAAGAGGACATTTTCAACCAGATTATAACAATTCTAACATACAGAGACTTGGTGACTCAAATTACTTCTTT
The DNA here is from genome assembly GCA_037349315.1 of Chelydra serpentina. Classification (NCBI taxonomy): domain Eukaryota; kingdom Metazoa; phylum Chordata; order Testudines; family Chelydridae; genus Chelydra; species Chelydra serpentina. Next base: position 19,520,695 of record JBAIAC010000019.1, on the reverse strand, counting down.
GTATGTTAAAAATGTAATGGTCTGATGGTTGATAATATTAACAATGTAGAAAAAATATGCTCTTTCCATGCTTAAGATTGTGTCAATTGTTTATTTTAGCTTTTCACATAAAAATGAAGTGTAAATAATATTTACATTAATAATATGCTGAACTTGGTTATTATTGCAACATATTGGTTTGGTTTTTGGCATTTACTTGAATTGCTGGAAAATTCAAATTTTCTTTCCTTGGCCTCCGTAACGTTAACAATTGCATAGCAACTCCTAATCTGAGTGATAGACAGTAAACTGAATAAGTATCCACTTCTTCATTTATTCAGATTTTATATCCTAGTTGTTTTTGCTTCTTGCAGTAATTTGTCGAAAGCTTGCAGTTAGGTTGTGCGTAACCTTTAATTCAGCTATTGTTAGCACTTTTGTATGCCAATGAAGGGTTCTGAAATTTTCAGTAGGATGTGGACTCCTAATAGGGAAACTTAATTATTCCCCTAGTACTTCAGAGCTATCATTGACATCTGAGTTATATACATCTCATATCTACTGCATAACCTTCAACTCCCAGTCAACAGGGTTGTATTATACTTCATAGGCTAGAACAAGGAGATTTTGTATTATTATTATTATTATTACTTTATTATTGTTACAAGCACTTAAGAGAAATTTTTGCACGCAAAACTTATTTGCGCTCTCTCTCGATCGACCATTTTATTCATGCCATTGAATCACATATAGGCAAATTAATCAGGTTACTTTTAGTTTAAATATTAAAGGGCAACCATGAACCTCTCCTAGTGCTTTTGGCAGTGGACTAGTTTTAATTCCCATGGTTGGTTTAGTAATCATTTTTCCCCCTGAGAGGTAGATATTACACCAGGCAGTTTTGAGACTCCCAAGTGAGAAGAGCGCTAACCAACACAAAAGGTATCTGCTATATGTCATGTAGTAGTTAACATCCAGTTTTGCAATACTATCCTATGAAGTTTGTATTGATTATTCTTTACTGACAAAAACTATCATGGGTGTGTAGCAGACATTCCAGTGTGTGTGTGTGTGTCTATTTCTGTGTACGGTAGGGCTAAGTCAACATGGCAGATTTGTATTGAATGGGCTTCCTTGTCTCTTCATATTACGGCATCTTCTTTTCCCCATATTTTAGGGTCTGATCCAGAGGTCTTTAAAGTCAGTAGAAAGACTTCCATTGATTTCAGAAAGCTCTGGATAGGCCCTTATTTCACTAGAGCTGCTATAAAACTGCAGTAGTGCCACAGCAGTGCTGCGAATAGGCCAAAAACTGGAAAGAATAATCTCCAAAGAAAGACAGCAAATGAATACAAAGATTTTAAAAAATAAATATGTTTTCCCCTTTTCACCTCATGTTTAATTCTTTCGTGTTTTGTTGTGGCCCACACAAAGACATGCTGATCACTTGGACCAGGATATAGCTGTGGGAGGAAGATTTTACTTCCTGCTTTTATATGGAGTCAAACAGGAACCAATTAATTGATCTTAGCCAAGAATAATAGATACGACTAATTCATCATTCGGTTCAGTAGAGTTCTCTGATATGTGTGCCCCCAATCCTGCAAATATTTACGTATGTGCTTAATTTTAAAGAGCTACTACGTGCTTAAAATTAAGCATATAGGAACATGTTTTCAGGATTGGGGCCTTGCTGTGTTTCAGGACAAACTGCAGTTTCTTCATGGTGCAAAGATTATATGAACAATTTTATGCATTTTAAATAATTTTACAATAATGTGCTAGGAGTTTGCAAATAAATTACCTATTGGGCTAGCTCTGCCCTCAGATATATGTATGCATCTCCCATTGAAGTCAGTGGGATTTGTATGTTCATATTAGAAGGTAAATATTGGCTCAGCATGTGGTTATTTTAAAATGATTCTCTATACCTTCATAATATACAATGAAAGAAATGGCTGTTGTGATTGAGTAAAACATCACAGCTTTGCTTCAACATTTCATCAATCTCCAAAACTGTTTAATGTGAGTATGCCCCAGAGCTAGAGAGAATGTTGCTATTTTTAGAGCAAATGCAAAAACTGCACGAAGAATGTCATAGATATGTGCTCAAATTTTTAAGCAAATGTTCTTTGGCCGTTATTTCACCTCTTTTGTATGCAGTTGAAGCCATGGAAAGTCATACAGTCTCTGCAGCAGGTTAACTATCCAGCAACTGTCATCTTGGCATGGAATCCCATAAGACCAAGTAACATGCCATCATGGCTGGAAGTTGTGAAGCCAACTGGAAAGTGTAGGATATATGAGACTGAACTTTCCAGTTTTCATGGCCTACAGCACCAGACCCTGCAAAATCATATGCATACTTGTAGCTGATGTGCAAACATAATTTCTTTCCACTTAGGCTAGAGTACTTACCTAGGGCATCCCTTATAGGGAGGGAGAAAGGGAATGGTTGTACTCAGATGGGGTTATGGCCTGTACTTTGCCTAATTGTGATGTTTTGCATAAACATAATGAGTAAACTTTGAATGCTGCGTTTCCTCCATGGCCAAATTTTCTTAAACCTGGGATTCACATATGTCTTCTTTTTTCCTTTTCTTTGGCCAACAGGCCCATTAGTAAGATAAGCATGGGAAAGCCATTTCATGCTGACATTTTCCTCTAACATCTCATCAATGCTAGTGGAAGAAGAAGCTTTTATAAATACTAGCTGCACCACATCTCAGGAAGTGACCAGTCATGGGGTGAAAAGGAAATAATCAGAATTCAAACTTATGCTATTTAAAATTCTTTCCCGGCTGACTGACATCTGATCAAATTAAGACCCCCTTTCCATTAACCCATCTTCAAATTCCTTAAGCCGGTTTGTATGTATCCCTGAGTGTCAAGCTTCAGTACTATTGCCATTATGAAAATTAGGCGGGGCAGAGTAAACAATTTTGCTTGGGTGAAGGGACAGCATGGTGAAATACCTAATCAGGCATTCTCCAGCTTCTGAAGAGGGGAGATTTCCCCTGAATAACTGCAAATGTCTGCAGCTGTGGAGCATAAAGGCACACTGAGTCAACAGCTGTGGAGGCTCCTTTCAGCTGGATCATGCCCTTAGCTAGCATTAATGATATGAGAATGTTTATATAGTCACTGATGTCTTTTTGCTTTTGTTATCGACATAACGCATACTCTATATGTTCTTTCCCTTTGTTACTGACAGTA
>JBAIAC010000019.1:19447500-19515000 GCA_037349315.1 Chelydra serpentina | reverse complement strand
GCAAATATTTATTTCAGTGAGACTTTACAAAGTCAAAATAACATAGAGTGACACTGATGCTCAAGTTCTTGCTACTGTAGTGAACTCAGCAATATTGATACTTAAATGTACATAAACCAAAGGACTCTCAGAAAGGACTGATGGGACATATCTTGCCCTGGTAATAGAGCAGGTTTGAGTCCTGTCTTATATTTGTTTTCATCAGTGTAATATGGGATGTGGGGCCTCTACTGAAGCATCTTTTAATGGTGTCTGTAAACACTGTTCTACTGGGAGGCCCTTAGTCAGACAGCTATGCCCCAGAATGGGAGGGGGCAGCAGTGTTTATAGAGGGGCATAGCAGAGGCCACTGGGGGAGGTGCTTAATTCAGTGCATCCCATGGTCTAATTTTGGTTGTTGGGTTTAGTATATGGGTGGCTGGGTGGTGTTGGTGGTCCATGATATACAGGTCAGACTAAATAATCTGGTGGTCCCTTCTGTCCCTAAACTCTGTGACTCTCTATGAGCTCTGAGTGTACTTTAAAGCTGTCCTGCCCAATGGAGTCCCCAGCAGAAGGCAGGTGAAAACATTGCTTGCACTTTCCCAGCAAATCCACGTTGAGTGCAGCAGTCCCTGATAGGGATTTAGGAGAGCGAATCAAGCGCTCAGACTAAAAAAAATAATTAATCGGTTATAAAATATTATTGCACCATAATTATATTACTGATACCTTGCCACTCCTCCTCCTGGAAAAGAGAAGTGCCCGCCCTGGACACCACATGCTGCAACTGGCAGGTTATAAACTAGTCAGCTATATGCCTGGCCACAAACCTGAGCTGGGAGAGCAGGTCATCTTGGGCCATGGAGTGCCTCCTGGTATGGAAGTCAGGCTCCTTTCCAGAGTGGTAGATTAAGTATAGAGATTTTACTTACGGTATGTACAAGGAGGAAGAAGCTCCCAGTTCCTTTGGTCATTCACCTCATCACAGTGCACACACTGGACAAGATTTGACCCCCAGTTTGGTAGCTCATCTAACCGTCATCAGGACTGGCGACATCTGTTTATCTAGACAACAGAAACTGGTTATGAACTGCCAGAAAAGCATAGCTCAGTTTGAGCTCCAGTTGTTCCTTATTTTATCTGAACTGGTTTGCCTCACTCTAGTTTAAGATCAGTGTGGTGTGAAGCTGCTGAGACATCAACATCCAAAATGAGTTAATCAGTAATTATTTTTTCTTTCAAATCAGCAATTTTAAATATGAAAATATCCATACTAAAGGGTACATTTTCAAAAGGGTCCATGTGGGACTTCTGGGATGAATATGAACACACATCCATCTGTACTATACAGGTGCAAACACCGAAGGGTTGGAGATTACATCTGCAGATGTGGCCATTGGGATTTGTGGATTTACATGTTATAACACTTGTCCATGGTCAGGTGATGGGCTAGTCAAGGTCTGCCTGCAGTTGTTTGCCCCTGCAAGGCATTTGTATGTGTAGGTGAACAGGCATAGAGCCTAGAGCACCCAAAACTACCACCAGTGGTTTCAGGTGCTCCTGACCCTGTGTGGAAGGGTCAGGACAACACCAGCACCAGCAAGAGAGAGAAGGGAGCAATTTCTGGCTGCACCAGTGGTATCACAAGGACTTGGTGCTACTGAGTCTAGGACTCGGGATCAAGGACTTACTTTCACCGCGCATCCTAAATCAGCACCATCAGTCCCATCAAGAGACAGAAGCCCCTCTTGCCTCCGACCTATTAGACTGTATGTACTATCCTTAAGGATCAGGCTCTCTATTCTGATCTGGAGTCGCTGATACTCATGCATAGCCATACTGTTAGTGTACCGTAATCCAGGACCATCTACTAGCTGAGGTATCACAAGGCATACAGTACCAATGGCTTTGCTGGTGGAATCTGAAGATTTGTACTCTGGTGAGCTAGAGTCTTAGGCATTGGCTCCTCTTCCTGCTCCGAGTCATGAGGTTAGCCCAGACAGGGATTCAAAAATCTCCTGGGCACCCTCACACTCCCAAAAAGCACATTACCAGGTTTGGGACCAATGGTACTCTCCCCTTTGAGCACCATTTCTCTACTCACTGGCCCTAATGGGGTTCTTGGGATCCTTATTTCAGACCTCCTGATTTCAGAGGCTCTGAGCAGATGTCCATACAGAGGTCACCTCCCAGAGATGGGCCTCAGCCCACTTGGAAGTATTATGAGGAGGAAGATCAACTTCAACAGATGGAGTCACTCCTGATAAAGCAGTGGCACTGACCTCACCATTGCCACCTGATGATTTCAGACACTTTCAGGACCTCCTGAGAAGGATTGCGGCATCACTCCAGATTGTCCTAGAGAAAGGCCAGGACTCCACTGACAAGTTGCTGGACATCCTCCAAATGGAAGGCTGTAGCAAGATGGCATATCCAATCAACAAAGCTATACTGGAGCTGGCTAAGATGGTGTGGCATACCTTAGCCATCTATGCCCCACCCTCAAAAGGACAGAGAAAAAGTACTTAGAAAAGTCCACTTTAGTTCCCATTGAAATTGTAGAGTTTATTGGAACAACTCTGGACTTGATTTCAGCCAGAGCATACTTACCTGAGGACTGATTCCAGGTGAATTTATTGCTCAGCTTCAACTTAGCCCTCAAAAAGAGTTCAATCCTGCCTAGTCCTTCTAGGCCACATGGTCTCCTCCACTTACACCCTTCTCAAGACTCCATTACCAGTGTCTTCAGGCATGGTTACAGACAATCTACGCTCCAAGCAGAGGCAACCTGGACAAGCAAGTTTTGATCCCCCACAGAGTCCTGACATCCTTCACCTGGAAGGAGGACACAGAAGTCATATGTGTAGGGGTTCCCTCCATTCCCCCTCACCCATGAAGAGGCTGATTACAGATACTGGGGAGTGCACCTGGACAATCATATGGCTTAAGGTTCATGGTCCCAACAAGAGTTCAAGCTACACATCAATCTCCTTGAATTGTGAGCAGTACAAGAAGCCTGCAGAAGATTCCTGCCTTTCATCCATGCCCAGCACATCCATGTCATGTTGGACCCTATGACTACAGGATACTACATATGCAAACAGGGAGGAGCAAGGTTCTCCCCACTTTGTACAAATGTTATCAAGCTCTGGAACTGATGTATCCATCACCAGATCACCCTCTCTGCAGTGTACCTCCCAGGAGTAATGAACATTTTGGTGAAAACCTCAGCAGGCATTTCTACAGGAACCACAAGCGGAAACTGTATGGGTTGGTGGTATAGAATATCTTCCGACAGTGGGGATTCCAAAGAGGATGTCTTCCTAGTTCAATTGCTGGAGCCACTGATGTCTGCTTTCCCACCTATCCTTCTCTTCAACTCCTGAGGAAAATCAAGCATGACAAAGCAATGATAACTTTAATGGTGCCCTGCCATTAGAGGCGCTTCTGATTCCCCAGCATGCTTCAGATGTCAGCACATCCATGCGTAGGAATCCAGATGTTTCTGAACCTGCTGACTCAGGACAAAGGCAAGACCAGTCATCCCAACCCAGCATCCATCCATCTAATAGCCTGGTATTTGGATGGATGATGAGCTTAGAAAAATCATGTTCAGAGGTGGTGAAATCCATTCTCAGTAATAGGAGGAAGATCTCTATGAGAAAATGGAAGAGATTTTCTATGTTGTGCCAACATCCCTAGATATCTCCAGAGGACTCAGAGATCCCTACTGTCTTGGACTACCTCTTTTTCCCCGAAAGAATTCAGGCCTATCTCTCAGCTCACTGTATGTGAAAGCTTGGGGCCATTATGGCAGACCCTCCCTACACAGTCTTCCATAAGGAGGTAACATCCAAGTTCATTCCAAAGGTTCCCTCTGAATTCCACATGTCAGGTCATACACCTACCTGTTTCTACCTGAAACCTCACTTCACTGAAGACCTCACTGAAGACAGGAAGCTCCATTCCCTGGATGTCCATCAAGCCCTAGCTTACCACCTGCAAATGATGAAACCCTTCAGGAAGTCTCTGGGTCACTTATTTTCATTGCTGAGTGGATGAAGGGGGAAACAATCTCCTCACGCTGACTTTCTAAATGCATCCTGCTTTGTATGAATGTATGGAAACTCCTCCTCCTCAAAGTGTGAGAGCTTACTTGACCAGTGACAGGCTACCTTTGGTGGCTTCTCTTCAGGGTGTTCCCCTTCTGGAGCTCTGTAAAGGGGCAGTGTTAGGTTCTGTGCATACCTACACTAAAATTATTATACCCTGGTACAAGCTTCTTCAGTAGACACATTCTTTGCTACAGTAATTCTGCGATCTGTTGCGTAGCATGGTTCCTCGCATTCCCCTCCTCCATGAATGCTGCTTGGGACTAAACTACAGTGGAATACTCACAGGGACCACCACTCGTAAAAGAAAGGAAGGTTACTTACATTACAGTAACTAGAGTTCTTTGAGATGTGTGTTCCCTATAAGTATTCTACTATCTGTCCTCCTCCTCCTCTGCTTCAGATCCTTTCTAAAGGTGGTTCATTGTGGAGAAGGAACTGGAGGGGTAGTCAGTACATGCATCCCCTTTTGCCCTCAGTTTAGAGCACAGGGAGCCACAAGTGTGGAGTAATGGACACTGTTAGTGAAAATTTTTCCAGTCTCTGGCACACGTTGTGCATGCAAACCCACAGTGAAATACCCATCTGGATCACACATCTCGAGGAACTCCAGTTACTGTAAGGTAAGTAATCTTTCTTTACTTAAGCTTGTGCCTAACTTTAAGCATGTGAACAGTCCTATTGAAGTAAAAGGGAAAGCTTATGTGCTTAAAGTGAGGCACATGATTGTCTTGCTGAATTGGGGCCTCAGCACATGAAGGGATTATAATCATGGCTTTTTGAAATGTAAGGGATGTTGTCATAACATTTACAGTACTGGGTTGATAATAAATGCAGTATTATGATGCTGCTATTCTCCAAACATTGTTCAACTGATTCTCTTGCTGAAAACTTGTATCTTTGGATTCTGTGGACTGAAAATCAATAGCAAAAAACCATAAGCTACATACAGTGGTGTATATCATGGTCCAACTCCTCCAAGAGTATTAATTTGTTAGATGTACAGTAGTTTTAATTAAAATTTTTATTTTTAAAATAATGTTTTAAAATAATGTGTATAGTTCTGTGTTTTCTTTAATCTCAGCAGTTAGATAATACAGCAAGTTTGGTAATAAATAATTCATGTAGAACGTTAGCTTGGTAGTTCTCTTAAATCCACTCACAGCCCGTTATTTATTGTTACACTTTTGAAACCCATTGTTTTGTACTTTAATTTTCAAAAGGGCTTTTATAGGGGAAGAAGTAGTGGTTTTTTTCCTTTTCTTTTTCTACAAATTTTTTTTCTGGGCTGGGGAACTTTAAATTTTAATGTCTGTTAGGTAATATTGACAGAATAATTGGTTTGCATGTTAGGGATATAATTGTGAATAAAACCTTGGCCTTTTAAAATAGGTACTGTAATATATGTATCAGATATGTCTGCTTCATAGATTAAAGCTACGGGCATTTATAAAAAGAAGTATTTAGGTCTTGGGGTTATTTAAAGATTCCTAATTTTTAACTTGCCTTTTAGACTTTATTTAGCTATGCAAGATATCACCATATTCAGAATTTTTTATAATAAACATGTCTAGTCAAAGAAAGCATTAATGAAGCAATTCCCCAAATAAAACAGCCCATCATATCTGAGTTGCAGCAGAGAGAAAGTGTGGTCTTTGTAGTTTAATCAAGATCACAAGACTTGTTTTGAGCGTCTGTCATCTTTAATTTTACGGCACTTCATTTCAGAGTGGGACTGCCAGGGTCACATGCAATTAAAACACAGGCAAGATTTGTCTTGTGAAATCTTAACATAAAAAGTAATGTGTTACTCTATTTTAACTTTTCTACTGAACTCTGTGAACTCACTAATTACTTTTCCCCCTCTTGTCACCTTTTGATATGACATGTATTTTATAGAGGAGATAGAAGTTTGGAATTTTTTTCTATCATGCATATGATTGAGGATAACAAAATTAAACCAGAGAAAAAAGGAAATGTATTTTTCAGAAATACATTTTTAGAAATATCTGAGCATTACTCCTTCAATTACAAAGGGATTGGAGGATCAAATTCTAGGAAATAACCATTAATCTGCTTAACTAGGGCAGGTAGAAAGTGTAATAGCAGACCAAGGATTTTATTGAGGCCAATCACATGGGCTGGAGTTTATTCTTTTGCAGGCGGAGGAGTGGTAGAGGGAGGGTAAAGGGCCTTTAATGTGGTAGGCCATGAAAAGCACTAAAAGGCAGTGTCTGTGTAGCTTCTTTATAGCTTTAGCACAGTTGTTGCATCATAGTGATCAGTAAATTGCATAGACCCTTATTAACCTTATTGATAAGGAGCTTAGGGAAGTCCCATTCAGTCCACAATATATTCTTTTTGTTCTCCTGTCTGTCTCACTTTGCAATCCCAGTTTCTTTGTACAGAAAGCCTTTATGTTGCACCTCACAATTCTGTGCAACTACTCTGCTGATTTAAGTTGGACCAAGGGAACTGTAGAGCAGAAAGAGCAGGAGTACACATGGGGCCATGGGCCTATTTAAATATGGCTGGGACACCTGGAGAATGTTTGAAAATTTTGCTTTTAAAGAATCTTTTATATTGCTCTTCTTTCAATGCAGCTGGGGTCTGTGGGGATCAGGGGATTATTTTTGATACCTGTCTAAAAGAGTTATGTCTACACTGATTTCCATCCCTAGCTACTAATTAACCTTATTGTATACAGGAAACAGTCTATTTAATACCTGCATTCTTTCTCTAATGTCATGTGAAATGAAATCTACTGTGAAATCTAGTTAGCGTTTGCCTTTTTGAAGTCATTTTTAGGTTTCCAGTCCTGGTGACTGTGACCTCAAAACTGATAGCTATAAAAATGGCGAGCCAGTCCCAGTTTCAGCTTCAATAGGAATTTACTTAAATGTTCTCCATTCACCTGAATATGCTGATGCACATTTAGAGAAGTGCACATTTTGGCACTTAACAGTGATTTCACAGGAACCATCCATTTCTAGGTCACCATATCCCAACAAGGCCATATGTTCCTACAGTCTCTCCTAAGTAAAGGAGCTCTTTCTTTTGACTGGTGAGGCTAGACTTTGACTGTTGCAATATAGAGGAGAGATATAAAAAATTCAATTAGTGATGGCAAAAGCAGATACATTAAAAAGAAACAGGAAAAGATTTTTTAAAAAATTCTACCATCAAATCTAGGAGGTGGCAAGGACTATATGAAGATTGAGAGATTAATTTAAACTGCATTAAGGCGATATGGAAAACCCTGCACATTTTCAAGGTTTTTTAAAGTCTGGTGTCTGACATAGATTTTTGAACATGTATAAAATATTTTATGGATGTGCAAGTCATTATCCTGCATCACACTTTTTTTGGAAAATTATTCCCACTAACTAAACTTTTGCATACTGTTCATTTTTCCTTTTGTACTTGGGCAAGAAAAGGAGTTTGCACCAGAAATGCTATATAAAACTCAGCCAAGCCTTTGCTTTTGCATTCACTAACATTTCCCAGCTTAATCGCAGAGTGAACTAAACCAAGGGTAGGGAGATTTACTGCAAAAGGAACTGATCCTCCAGCTTCAGTAACAGGGTGTTTTCAAACTGTGAAAGAAAGCAATTCCAGAAAAATAGATGTGAATGATTTCCCATGTTTTCCTCCCTTTTGTGTTTGCTTTTTGCAAATAGTCCTTCATGTGAGTGAAATTTTGTTCATATGAATATTCATGGAAAATGAATTTTGGGGCTGATAGTCATAGCGGGCCAGACTTTTGTACTTTTACTCATGTTGAGTAGTGCCTTATCCTGTCTGATGTCATGTTGAGATCAATCTGGCTATTCATGGAATAAAATGTTACTCATCACGAGTAAGGGTATCTAAATCTGGCCCTTTATCATAGAAATGTAGGGCTGAAAGGGTCTTCAGAGGTCATCTAGTCCATCCCCCTCCCCTCTGTCCTCCTTACTGAGGCAGGACCAAAGTGTACCTCAGCCATCCCTGACAGGTATTCGTCTAACCTGTTCTTAAATTCCCCAGTGATGGGGATTCCACAGCCTCCCTTCGTAACCTTTTCCAGTACTTAAATATCCTTATAAGGAGAGAGTTTTTCCTAATATCTAATCTAAATCTCCCTTGCAGCACATTAACCTGATTACTTATTGCCATATTTTTAGTGGACACAGAGAACAATTGATCACTTTCCTCTTTATAACAGCCCTTAACATATTTGAAGAGTGCTATAAGGCCCTCTCAGTCGTCTTTTCTCAAGAATAAACATGCCCAGGTTTTAAAAAATCTTTTCTCATAGGTCATGTTTTCGAAATCTTTTATCATTTTTGTTGCTAGGCCTCTGCTTGTACATTCATACCATAATTGCTGATATGTTGGTGTTAGTGATTGTAATGAATAGCTAATAGCTACTTGAGAGCAGTAAAAAAACTCAAGAGCAGTAAATTCAACAAATGCATGATTTAGATCAGGGGGCGGGCCAAACCATTTTAAGCTGGCCTGCAAGTTCCTGCTGGGGCACTGGATAGGGGGCCGCACCACGCGGCTCAGCCCTGCTCCAGGGCTCCATCCGGGTGCCGGGTTGGGGGCCACACCATGCGGCTCCGGAAGCCACGGCATGGCCCCACTCCGAGGGTCCGGGGCTGTTCTATGCCTAGGAGCAGAGAAGGGACATGCCACTGCTTCTGGCAGCTGCTTGGGATAAGCGCCACTTGGAGCCTGCACCCCTGAGCCTCTCCCCACGCCCCAACCCTCTGCCCCAGCCCTGATCCCCCTTCTGCTCTCCAAACCCCTCATTCCGAGCACAGAACACCCACCTGCACCCCAAACCTCTCATCCCCAACCCCACCCCAGAGCCCGCAACCCCAGCCGGAACCTGCACCCCTTCCCACACCCCAACCCCAATTTTGTGAGCATTCCTGGCCCACCATACAATTTCTATTCCCCAATGTGGCCCTCGGGCAAAAAAGTTTGCCCACCCCTGAGTTAGATAGGTATATAAAGATTGCTGTAAATGGGATATGATACAATGCTTAAGAACTATACAGCATTATGGGTAGTGTTTACAAAACCCTGCCTCGAGCCCTGGCCCATCTATGCAGTTAAATGAGATAAGCAACAATATGTCACTGCATCTTTCACAACTAGGATCATGCAAAAGTCCAAAAGTCAGAGAGTTCTCTTTTAGAATAAATGTAATAGACTAGATGAAGATGTGGGTGCAACTTTTGCATCTGGGTCTGCACATACCACCCCCCCTCCACTCCAACACACACAGTTACTTTGTGCTAGTGTGACTGAATATTAATTTTAATTTTGGCCTCACCCTATCACCCTAAGTGAAAATATTTAAATGTCCCCATACTTCCGATAATGCGTATGGCCTAGTTCCTCCTAGGGTCACAAACTGCTTCTACCTTCTCTTTGATAAAGAATCAAATGCCGGATTATTTGATCATCCCATCCCACATCCCCAGTCAGGGGACAGAAACAATACCATGTAAGTAAGGTTGTAACACCCCCGGACATTATAAATAATGAAGAAAGGTGAATACACTGAATGAACACAGTTTGTGAATAACCCAGAGACTGAAATGAAATCTCATAAAGGGTCTTCTGAATAATATTAAAATAACAACTTAATTCAGAAAAAATCCCTGAGCACAAACAATTTGCAAATAGAAAAAAGGTTGAAATTCAGCAAGTAAATTGTTTGAGATTATTAATGGTTCAAGCAGCTCTACAGATGTCTTTTTGATTGCACAACTGCCCTGAGCAATATTCACTATTCCTGCCACTTTTCCCTCATGCCACTTTTGTCACTCACCATGAAAATCCATCTATCCTTCTGCCTACCCTACTGTTGCTCTCAATATGCTGTGTCTTCTCCCTGAAGCTGCCATTTCTTGTTGAAGACAAGGCCAAGAATGCATTGGTCTTTAATTGGTCAGGGTACTTCGTCTTTGCACGTTTGCAAATTCCACTTATGCATTTTCAAAGCATAAGTGACTGCAGCAGAATAGATGGCATTGAAAGCAGGAGATATAAATGACTGACAAATTACCATTGGGGAGGAGAGATCATAGATGCTTTCATTCCTGGTGTTGGTTGTGAAGTGTAAATGTGCTCATGGACTTGGATTCTGTAGCAATAGCATCTAGAGCATACCAGTAAGCCATAGTTCTATATCATATTTCTCATTGTTGTCTTCAGCAAAGAGCACAATGTTAAGTTATTTGTGTTCATCTGACTTCCATTTGGTGCTTCAAATTTTCTCTTCTATATTTCAGTTGCATCAGGCTTTCTGTGGATGGACGGCACTCTTGACAGTATAAACTATGTCTCCAAATGCCTAACATTGCAAAAGTCTATTTCCCTTTGGATATGGGGAAATTTCTGGAAGAAGTATTTGGATGTCTTTGTAACTATCTTGCTAAAGGGCTGATAATAAGTAACTTAAACTGTTGGAGAACCAGTGAAGGCAGACAGGTAGCAGACTTGGTGAATGGTCAGATACTTTACTCATACTTGAAAAAGGACTTTTTCCTGCTCCTACCCTACCTCTTACACATGATATATTTTGTATATACCATGATCCAGGTAAGCAACATTCACATACATTTTACACTTTTCTTTAGAACATTTGACATGTACATCTTGCATCATCTAGTTAAAAAAATTAACAGAAATAATCTGGATTAACTGTGCAAGTTATTTTTTTTTTTGCCTCTCATACTAAGCCCCTCTGCAAAACAGCTAGATATTTACATTTTCAAAACATTAGTACAGCCAATTGCCATCTTTCTGTGCATGGCATTCTCTGTATTCTCATCATTTGAATGATTCAGGATCACTGTCTGGCAGCGTGAGTCACAGCATGCCCTCATGCATGCCTCTTTTTCAATTATATCTAAGAGGAAGACTGCTGGAGACCCATTTTTTCATCTTACACAGGACCCCAAAAGTGCCAGCTCTTATTTCAATACAATATTATGACAGTATGATAAAATGGATGTTAACAGGACACTGACAAATACGATCCATAGAGAGATAACACAATACATTATAGGGCAGAATGTATTACTCCTGTATTTTTATGGACACAAAATTATCTTTGTAAAGAGGGTCCTAGGATTTTATACGTACACCGTGTGATACTCTATTTACTGTAGTATTTAGATACCTCTTCATTAGAACAGAGGTTTTGCACATTACGTATATTTTTATTTTATCAGAGAGCCACCAGTATCACTCTCAATTTACTAATGAAACTTGGCATTCAAATGACTCATCAGCATGTTGGATGGTGCAAAGCATAAAAGTAGATTAATACAGAATACATTTTCTTTACGCATAAAAATGTACCTACTTATATTCTGTGTGCTGCCTTACTCAAAGCAAGCATGTCATTTCCTTACCATAGCAGGTTGCGTTAAAAATGAGCTTAATGTGTGAGAAAGCCATTATTGCACTAATGAAAAACCCTATAGTATTTGAATTTTTCATCATAGGCTATTTGTTTTGTAGCACACAGCACTAGTATTTACTGTCACCAGTACAGTACGCATTGTAATTAAGTTACAGTCACCGAAAATGGTGAATGGTTAAAGAATGATGTTAATCTGCAAAAGTGGACCCCCTCCATGATACATTTTCTTTGAATGTTCACTACAAACTTTTAACTCTGTTTAAGTGAGAAACCTCATGTAAAGGTTCCAAAGGGGTCAGGTTTCCAGGAAGTGAGCCTTTTCTATTCTTTTATACAACAACTGATTTTACCCTTTGTAAAATAACTTTTTATAGTGCCCTTTAGTATTTAGGTCTCCAAATATATTTCATGCTGGCTAGCACTGCACTGGAACATCAGTTAACATGTCACATGTGTGCAGTTTTCTAACCCATACGTGGATACATCTAAGTCTGCAGTTTCCATATCTGCTTAAATTAAGTGTTTGTTTGGTATTTTAGTTTGCATTTTTTTTGGCAAAGGTTCTGTCAGGCATGCAGGGACATGCATATATTAGAAAGAGGCCATCTTCACTGACTCTTTTATCCAGAGGTATTATCAATATGTTTTTTTTCTAGACAGGAAGGAAAGCAGGCTCCTCCATCTTGGACTTTGTCGCCATATAAAAGTTGTACCACTTTAAGTATACCAGAATAGTTCAAGAGGTACAAAAGAAGGGGATAGACTATACTGGTATAAAGCACTTACATACCTACCTATTGGGACTGGTACCTGCATAATGATAGTGGTATTAAATCATGCCCTTAGCTGAAATAGTTATCCTATGTGTGTAGATCAGGCCTTGCTTATCCATCTGTGCCATGGCATCGCTAAGGTTGCAAGTTCTTCCAGAGAAGAGCATTTCACACCCTTTAGTATTTGTCCCCCATGCAGGGTTCATTAGTTCTTAGAAGAGCTAGTTCTGATACCCTGGCAAACCAACAGAGGGCTAGGAAACAGGCCAGTTTATCAGCTGACTCTGAGGGTAACTGATTTAAGAAAACATTAGTATCCCCAAAGGAGTCCTATTCAAGATTTGGGTACGGCAAGTGAGGTAGTTCTGGCTAGAATGCCAAATTCCCTGGTTCTGGTCACTCCAGGGTATATACAGTGAAGGCTGGGCCACAAGATTTAATTGTCAGTAGATTTACCACCAGCTGCTTTTGCGGTCACATACTTCAAGGTTTTCTCCCACAGGCTGGTGGTTCTGCTTAGGGCACCAGAAGTCCTGTAATGTCCTGACTAGTTACATTGTGTTTCCTACTCTGACACATCTTCCCATTTTTTACTGACAAATTGGTCATCCATTTTCACCTAGTTCCCCCTCATGTAATGACTCAGGCCACCCTGGTGCTTTTATTTTACAGAACCTCTACAGGAGTTCTTAGAAGTGTCCATTGGCATCTGTTGTTTTGTACATTCACCTACGTTTTGACACTTAGGCATGGTATACGTTTAAATCAATCAATCCAGGATGTATTTAGAGCTGTCTAAACCTCAACAACCTCGGGCTTATTTATACTTTGATGAACTTCTGGCAAATCCCACAATTTACTTATTATTAGGTAAGCAAAGAAAACCCTGCAAGTTGACTGTGAGGCATCTGTCTTTAAGATTTCTAAAATGAGCATGTGCAGGAAGGAGTGGGCTCTAACAGCATAAGGTTTACCCCTCCACCACATTATGTTTGACAAGTGGCCTGAGAAAGATGCACACTTGCTTCTTAATTAGTGAGCTTTTTCCTTACACCCAGTAAATTCTTCTAGATGCTCTTACAATAGAGAAGAAAGGCAAGAAACAGAGCAACCGGTGACCTCAGTAACCTCTCAAAGCACATTTGAATTAAGGAAGGAGAAGACATCACAGTCTGACGTGTGTGTGATGGATTCCCCCTTTGGGCTAGGGAATGTTTAGGGTCAAAGACCTGGTATATTCTGTGAATCCCAAACAATATAGATAGGGAGAAGGGATTTTATGGTAAATCTGAGGCCTTGCTGGTGTAGGGCATATTTGAACTCTATATCTGTTATGGTCTTGTAGAGGTGAATAAGATTTTTGAGTCCCAGAAACTTTATCTGTCTAGTTTCATACTAGTGGACAACTATGCAGAAGATGGCATTACTGTCATTATTATGAGTGGGTGAAGTGACTCCTGGAAATGTTTCCTGGTGTAAGACCCCTGGAAATGTTGCCTTTTGTTGTATGTGCTGCTTGGCTTGGGATATAAGCACTCATACCATAGATTTAGAGATGTCACTTTTCTTAACTTTGTCAATATAACATTTTCCTAGCAAGTGAAAACTGGCCATTTTAGGGAAATTTGGTGGTTTGCACAGTGCTTTGCATCTGACAGGAAGCTATATAGAAAAAGTGAGTGTACCAGGATCACAGTCTTTTGTAGCAGGTCCAAAGGTATTCTCAGGAGGAGAGCAGTAAGTAAAGAAAGCCCATGTATAGGTGGTTACCTTTCTCTGGAGTTGACATCTTGTTATGGCCTGGGAGGAAGCTCAGGTGGACAGATGTCTGCTGGAGTAGACACACTCTTCCCTTTTCATTCATTTCTGGAACTGCACTTTGACCAGAGGAAAGCTGAGTGAGAGCTGAATAGGAAATAATTGGTTGTGATACCACCTGTTTCATTTCTTCAAGAAAGTTTGAAAAACATATAAAGCCAGCATGGGAGAGAGGCAGTATTTGACCGAATCCCCCAGGTGGCCAGAAATGAAGAAAACTGGTGACTCTAAGGTAAGTCCTATTTAATAGACACCTTGCTGATGGGTACCTAAGAAATTATTTATAATGATAAATTCTAAGGAAAGAAAACTTTGAACTTTTAGGCCCAAGGTCTTGAAATCTGTATATGTCTTTTTAAAAAACCCCACAAACATCCACATTTGAAGGATAATGTATCATTCTTCCCTAGTATGTAAAATAATAGATTGTAAGGCTCTGCTCCTCAAAACATGAATGCACCTGAGTAGCTTTATGCACATAGAACTACTCACGAGTTAAAATTACTTATGCGCATAAATGTTTTCAGGATTGGTGCAAACTGAGCAAAATAAAAGAGAAAGGCAAAGGCCTCTGTGTTCCATCCAGTTCTGCCTCCCACTTTCTGCAGTAGTTGTATTACATGATTAACTTAGGGTGATCAGAGGTCATTTTCACATTTCAAAACCCCAGTATAGTTTTGCCAGTGAGAGTCCCAAATTGGCAACTTTAGGAGTTTCTGCACTCCACCAAGTCTAGTCTTGGGAGGCTTCTCCAAACCCAAGAAATCCCTCTCTATTACATCAGTGCATGGTGAGACATCCCATTGTATAACCAATGCTATGGGAATTGTGCCCTTACCCTGTTCCATATGTCAGAGACATCCTGAACTTTCAGGAGTGCACTGTAGCCACAGGACGTAGGTGCGCAGAAAACCAGCTTTGCTTCAATTTTGCATTGGCTCAGACGGTTGCACTGGTGAGCATTGCAGGACCTGCACTGAACATTCAGAACAGGGAAGAGTTTTGATTTCAAAACATCCTTGTTAGAGAAATAAGAAAAAAGTGTATAAAAGCCAGTTATTAATAAAACATATATTATGCCCACAGGACTGAGAGCTCCTTCCTTATTGTTTAGATAGCTCATTTATTGTTGATGTCTCTCTTTCCAGTGAGTGTGCACAGAAGCCCTGAAATACTTTTACATTTTTAATAAGATTATTTTTTTCAAACTAGTGCAAGAAAACATGTATGCAATACTGCATAAATACTCTATAGAACTACATCATCAGAGGGAAAATATTCTCCAGTGTCTTCAGCTATCTGTGCTTCAAAGAGAATTGATGTTGTGAGAGAAACTGTACAGTTTTTAAGTTCTGGTGAAGGTGCTTCTACTATGTATCTCAGGGTATGTCTACACTATGAGAGTAGTTCGATTTTACTTAAACCAAATTTCTGAAACTGATATTACAAAGTCGAACGTGTATATCCACACTAAGGACAGTAATTCGACTTTGTGAGTTCACAGTAACAGGGCAAGCGTCAACATTGCAAGCGGTGCACTGTGGGTAGCTATCCCACAGTTCCCGCAGTCCCGGCTGCCCATTGGAATTCTGGGTCAAGCCCCCAATGCCTGCTGGGGCAAAAAATGTGTCATGGGTGGTTTTGGGTAACTGTCGTCATTCAACCCTCACTCCCGCCCTCCCTCCATGAAAGCGGCGGCAGTCAATCATTTCACACCCTTTTCTAGTGATTGACAGCGCGGACGCTACAGCAGCGTGAGCATGGAGCCCGCTGCGATCATCGCTGCAGTTATGTCCGTTGTCAACACCTCTCGCCTTATCGTCCACCTTTTTCAGAGGCAGATGCTGAGAAATCGGGCAAGGAGGCTACGGCAGCGCGGTGAGGACATCGACTCTGAGAGGGGCACAGACCTCTCACAAAGCACGGGACCCCGCATCGTGGACATCATGGTGGCACTGGGTCATGTTGATGCAGTGGAACGGCGATTCTGGGCCCGGGAAACAAGCACGGACTGGTGGGACCGCATAGTGCTGCAGGTCTGGGATGAATCACAGTGGCTGCGAAACTTTCGAATGCGAAAGAGCACGTTCCTGGTACTGTGTGACTTGCTGTCCCCTGCCCTGAAGCGCCAGGACACCAGGATGCGAGCAGCCCTGACAGTCCAGAAGCGAGTGGCCATAGCCCTCTGGAAGCTTGCAACGCCAGACAGCTACCGGTCAGTCGCGAATCAATTTGGAGTGGGCAAATCTACCGTGGGGGTTGCTGTGATGCAAGTAGCCAATGCAATCATTGAGCTGCTGCTCTCAAAAGTAGTGACCCTGGGAAACATGCAGGTGATCATAGATGGCTTTTCTGCTATGGGATTCCCAAACTGCAGTGGGGCTATAGACAGAACGTACATCCCTATCCTGGGACCGGACCACCAGGGCAGCCAGTACATTAACCAAAAGGGCTATTTTTCTATGGTGCTGCAAGCACTGGTGGATCATAAGGGACGTTTCACCAACATCAACGTCGGATGGCCGGGAAAGGTTCATGACGCTCGCGTTTACAGGAACTCTGGTCTGTTTAGACGGCTGCAGGAAGGTATTCACTTCCCGGACCAGAAAATAACTGTTGGGGATGTGGAGATGCCTATAGTGATCCTCGGGGACCCAGCCTACCCGCTAATGCCCTGGCTCATGAAGCCATACACAGGTGCCCTGGACAGTGAAAAGGAGTTCTTTCACTACCGTCTGAGCAAGTGCAGAATGGTGGTGGAGTGTGCTTTCAGACGCTTGAAGGAGAGATGGAGAAGCTTACTGACTCACTCTGATCTCAGCGAAACCAATATCCCCATTGTTATTGCAGCTTGCTGTGTGCTCCACAATCTCTGTGAGAGCAAGGGGGAGACGTTTATGGCGGGGTGGGAGGTTGAGGCAAATCGCCTGGCTGCTGATTACGTGCAGCCAGACACCCGGGCGATTAGAAGAGCCCAGCGGGACACACTGCGCATCCGGGAAGCTTTGACAGCTAGCTTCCAGACTGACCAGGCTTACCAGTGACTATTACATTTGTTTAAACAGAAGGTGAACCTGCCCCCGTTTCTTTACCCTGTTAATATTGCCTATCCTCTCCAATTACCAACCCCGTCCCCCCTCCAAACACACCTTTAAAAAGAAAATAAAGGAAACATTATTCAAAAAACCCATCTGTTTTAGTAAGGATTTCAGGGTATGTTAATTTGGACCGGAGGCAGGATGACAGAGCCCCGGTGCAGGGGATCTGTAACCGACCTCCCCCGCCACAAAGTCACATAGCCCCCACACACAGAACATGAAAACTACCTCCCAGACTGACCAGGGTACCTACTGACTGTAATGTGTGTATAACCTTCTGGTGAACCTGTCCTCGTGTCTGTATCCTGGTAAAGGTGCCTATCCTCTCCAATTACCAACCCCCTTTCCCCTCCTTCAAACACACCGTCCTTTAAAAGAAAATGAAGGAAAGAGTAATTAACAGAAACATATTTTTTATGAAGGACTTAACAGTTATGGGATTAAACTTGGACCAGGGCTAGGGTGGGGTGCGGTTGGAGGGAAGTAAAGAAAGCATCAAATCTTGGGGAATGAGAGCCTTCTGCTACTTGATCAGTCCGCAGGGGTGGACTGATTGTTTCCACAGCCCCTGCCGACCCTCCTTCTTGGGACTTTGTGGCGGGGGAGGGCGGTTAGAGATCTGATGCAGCAGGGCTCTGTCCTCCTGCTTCCGGTCCTGCAAAACATCTACAAGGCGTCGGAGTGTGTCCGTTTGCTCCCGCATTAGCCCAAGCAGCGTCTGAGTCGCCTGCTGGTCTTCCTGCCGCCACCTGTCCTCACGAGCTTCTGTCCTCTCCTCCCGTTTGCTGGATGCTCGCTGGTATTGAGACATGTCCTCTCTCCGCTGGGTATGCTGTGCTGCCTCAGTTGGGAACAGACCATAAGTTCGGAGAACATCTCGTCCCGCGTTCTTTTTTTTCGCCGCCTTATTTGTGCCAGCCTCTGGGAGGGAGATGCCGGAGTAGCCCGGGAGACACTCGCAGCTGTGGGATGGAAAAAAGGGAGTGAATTCCTCACAAAGATACATTTTCGTGAACAATGAATATAGTCTTTCCCTCTGAACAAGACAATGCACACTACCTATCACATGTGCACTCAGTACAAGGTCAAATTTTCAATCTTTATATTGAGTGCCTGGGGTCTTGATGTACAGATCACACAAGCGGGGCCGGACAACAGAATTCGGCTAGCAGCCGGCCATGGTAAGCCGTAGACTTTTGGCTGCTGAAAGCTTAATTTACAGCAGCACCCTCCTTTCACGTTCCAAGCACAGCTCCTAGCATTGGCCAGTTCCTGCTGCCGGCGATCCGCCCAGCATGAACTCTCCCCCTGTCCCCCGCACCACGTGGCTGTCCCCGGGAATGGTTCCCGCATGCTGCCGGCGATCCGGCCAGCAAGAACTCTCCCCCTGTCCCCCCCACCACGTGGTTGTTCCTGGGAATGATCACTGCATGCTGCCGGTGAACCGCCAAGCAGGAATGTTCCCCCTCCTCGCCCCCAACGTGTGGCTAGAAACCACCGGGTACATTTCTTTAAAAGGAATAGGCAACCAGTCCCCATACTAAAATTCACCTAATTCAAACCAGGTCACCATATATCACTCTGATGAGGATTACGCAGACAGAGAAAGACCGTATGCTGCGTGAATGCCAGCAAACACCGGGGCCCTATGCCGCCATGCTTTGTCAGGCAATGATACCGGAGTACCTGCTACTAGCCTGGTCTGGGTTACTGCCTTGGGAGGTTTGGTAGGGGATCTCCGTCAGGGTGATGAAGAGATCCTGGCTGTCGGGGAAATCAGCGTTGAAAGCGCTGTCGACTGCCTCATCCTCCTCATCTCCTTCATTATCTTCCCTGTCCGTGAAAACCTCCGAGGAAGCAGCCGTTGACAATACCCCATCATCAGAGTCCACGGACAGGGGTGGGGTAGTGGGGCAGCCCCACCTAGGATAGCATGCAGTGCCACGTAGAAACGGCATGTCTGGGGCTGAGACCCGGAGCGTCCGTTGGACTCCTTGGTCTTCTGGTATGCTTGTCTCAGCTCCTTGATTTTCACGCGGCACTGCGTTGCATCCCGGCCGTGTCCTCTGTCCGTCATGGCCTTGGAGATCTTCTCGTAGATCTTTGCATTCCGTCTTTTTGATCGCAGCTCTGAAAGCACGGACTCATCGCCCCATATAGCGATCAGATCCAACACTTCCCGATCAGTCCATGCTGGAGCCCTTTTTCTATTCTGGGATTGCATGGTCACCTCTGCTGGAGAGCTCTGCATCGTTGCCAGTGCTGCTGAGCTCGCCACAATGTCCAAACAGGAAATGAAATTCAAACTGGCCAAACAGGAAAAGGAATTCAAATTTTCCCGGGTCTTTTCCTGTGTGGCTGGTCAGAGCATCCGAGCACGGACTGCTGTCCAGAGTGTCCACAGAGTGGTGCACTGTGGGATAGCTCCCAGAGCTATTAGCGTCGAATTCCGTCCACACTAACCCTAATTCGACATGGCCATGTCGAATTTAGCGCTACTCCCCTCGTCAGGGAGGAGTACAGAAATCGATTTAAAGAGCCCATTATGTCAAAATAAATAGCTTCGTTGTGTGGATGGGTGCAGGGTTAATTCGAGTTAACGCTGCTAAATTCAACATAAACTCCTAGTGTAGACCAGGCCTCAGTGTATTTATGTTTAAAGCATTTACATTATCTTTCAGTATTTGTATTCTAGGGGAAAGCACATCTTTAAGCGGTGGCTAAAAGCCAAGAAAACTACACTACCATATATTACTGAATCAGTTTGTTGTAGTTGGCAGTCTCTTATCAGGTGGGCTAATGATCACCTCTACCCTTTAAGCAGAACTGAGGATCCTGGGAAGAAAGTACTGTACATCTGTAGCCCCACACTTGTATTATGGTTTAAACATGAATAGGAATCTCAACAGAAAAATAACAGTTTGTGAAATATGTTTTTTAGTTCTTTGTCTTCAATCTATAGTAAAGTAAACCATATATATACACATTCAGAAATCCTGTGGTGTTTGTCTTCAGTTTTGATTTTTTTCTTATCCTTTCACAGAGAAAGAAGTGCCGATGCACTACTCTAATTATTGTGTGTCAGTTTGGCTTTGGACCCTGGCTGTAAGTTCTTCTATTGCATTAACCTATATCAGCATAAAAGTTCCACCATTCTCAGGCTAGTCATGGTGTGAGGAAGAATGGTTAGGGTACTAAACTAGAACTTAAGAAACCTGGGTTCAATTCCCTGTCTAGCGATAGCCTTCCTGTGTAAGCTTGGGCTAGTCACAAAAGTCATGTCTACACTTATCACTCACATTTTACATTGTAACAAATCTGTGGCAAACTAAGAGTTTATGGCTATCACTGTGCTGCACATTAGGGCAGAATTCATTAGAAGAGCTCGTAGGGGTAGAACACAGACCCCTACTGCTTGAGCTAACAGAGAATCTCCATTAGATATTAGCAGGAAAGGACGAGCCACACAAGTGATTCCATCTACAGAGGGCAGAGCTCTATGCACCCACCAGCCAGTTCATGATAGCATTATTTACAGCCTTTTATATTATTACGTGTTCAAACAAGGAAAGTTGGAGATGGATGTAGATGATCAAATGGCACACCTTCTTATTATTAATACTAATTTAAAAATGATCCCTGCCCCATGGTGCTTACAAATTCATTTCACAGATTATATAACAAGAGGGTTAGCAAGACAGTGGACGGAGTAGGGAAGAAGTGGATCTGCAGGTGGGATTTAGAAGAGGAGAGGGATTGGCTTTGTGGATCAGCTCAAGAAGTGTGTTCCACGTGTGGGTAAATTGTGGAAAAAACACTGAGATTTTTATGGGAGAAGTGGACAAACCAGGGACCACTGATGAGCGGAGCAATCAGGGAGGTGATGGGATGAGACTATATCTGTTAAGCCGTGAGGAGAAGTGTTGTGTAGGGCCTTGATGACATGATTTCTGAGTAGAAAGTCAAGAAAACTAGTGTAACCTAATAAGTTTTATACGAGAAAAATCTTTTTCCCCCCTTGAACTTTAGAGAAAGGACCAATAGGAGAGGGGAGGCAGAAGGGATTTGTTGTTCTCTTTTTGGGATCCCAAAAATGGAAGGAAGCACTGAAATGTACCATACATGCCGATATGTTCTAAATAAACGGTTTCCACTCAGGATAAAGACCCAGGGGCCACTGTGGGCAGCTCAACACATAGTAGCAGGCAAAAGCCAAGAAGATATTTGGCTATGTTAAGAAAAGGAAAGAGCATAATATTGAAATGTTACATGCCATTATATAAATGTATTTTATGTACTTACCTCGAGTACTGTGGGTTTTGTTCACCCCATTTCATAAAGGATATAGTAGAAATAGAGTAGGTCCAGTGAAGGGCAGTGAAAATTATTAGTATCTTGGAAAATCTTCTATATGAGGGGAGATTAAACAGATTAAGACTATTTAGTTTAGAGAAGATATGATAGAGATATATAAAACAATGAATTGTACAGAGGAGTTCAGTCAGACACTCCTATTTAGTCTTTCCCATAAATCAAGAAGAAGGGGAAGGACATACAGTGAAACTAAAAGCCAAAGAAATTAAAACTGCTACGATACAAGTAAAATACTTTCTTATGGGGTGCATATCACTGAGACAAAGAACATAGTAGGATTAAAATGTATTATAGTTTTCTATGGATAATAACAGTTACAGTAGGATAAAAATGTGTATGGGATGAAAGCCACTAACTTCCTGGGTTGGGAAGAAACATCCCCTAGAGGCAGGTTATCCATAATTATGGGGTTTCTTGCATCTTCTCACCATAATGGCCACTGTTGGCGACAGACTACTGAACTAGTGGGACCACTGGTCTGCTCTAGATGGCAATTCATATTTTCAGGAGCAGAGAGCACAGCAACGCAGGGCCATAAATTCCAGTAGCAGCTGTTTTGGTAGCTACTGAGCATGCTCAATAGCAGTTTAAAACCATTATAAGGACCGTAAGAACATAGGACTGGGAAGGTGGATCATTGAGTCCAGTTCTCTACTGTTGCCGGCAACCCTGGTATATAATTCAGCAAAAAGTCAAACATTTCTGCACCTCACACACACCCATAGTCCAGAAACATCTTGTCATAAACAGCATAAATTGAGTCAGAGCATGAGGAGAGAATTTCTGTAGAGAGGCTCATTGGATTTTTACCACTCAGCCCTATCATTAGGGAAGCCCTTGGCAAACTAATTTGTGATCTGATGTGGAGTATTTGAAGGCATTTAGAGGGTTGGAAGTTCTGTCACCCCCTCCCCTCCCCACAGGCTGCAAAACCTATTAAAGTCACAATTATCAAGCTCCTTTAAATTGAAATCCACCTTAAGAAGAGCATAGAAGAGGAGCTGAATGAAATACTGCTCTGTAAAACTCAATGAGAGCAGAGTTAGGCCAATCCCGCATGCTTTTGAAAAAAAAATCTTATCCTGTATCCATACAGCACTTGTATAGCCGGACCCTCAACTTGGTTGGCCTCCAGAAAGTACCAAAATATAAACGTGAAATAATGATGTGTCTGTTCTGAAGGGGTACGCTGTAGTTTTCCAGAAAGGTTATTTAAGAGTATTTTAAGTGCTATTGTGTGTAGGTGTTAAATAGTGTGCATTCTTAGTTGGTACTTTGCAAAGGTCTAAATGACACACACGGCGTAAGACAGTGGAGACTCAGGCCTTATAGACCACTGGTAGCTTTTAGGAGGTAGGTGGCCAGGAAGCCTTGTAGTAAGGTGGGTTCCATGCACAGTTAACTGTTCTGAGGTGAAAGCAGCCCAGCCTGGCTTTTGATTCTGCCTATCTGACACAAGGTTGGCGTCTTTTGCTGTAAATGCTGCAGTCTGAACACTTTCAGGAATAAGAGGAGCAGGAAAGGCCGATGACTTTAGTGTTGAATCTGCTGACTCACTCTGCATGTGTACTATACTTAGCCACAATAGTGCCAATAAGATTTCTAATATTATGCAAAATATAATTCTAGTTTTATAGGCAGAGTTGGTCGTGCCTCCTGTAGTTAAGGTTGCTCCACGCTTTCCATTTTCCCGGTTTTCAGGGGCTTATAACTTTGCCAAACTTTAACCATTTGGGCTGGAATTTTCCATGCTGGGTTTCTGCCTCAGGCTGAATTTTTTGGGGACAAGTTTAGCAGAAATGGTGCAGCTGTTTCTCTGAATGAGGCTAGTGGAAAAGATGTTGTTTTGTTCATGTTAAAAAGTTCTTACATGGTTCACTGAGAAGTGTCAGCACGTATCATACTTTGGAGAAGGGACTTGAGATATACCTTGGTGTCATTGATGTGCCTTTTGCCATTCCGTGAAAAATCCACCAAATTTGGCTAAGTTATGGGCATCTGAAAATCTCAATTTGCACATGCTCCGTGGACACTTTCTACAATTTGGCAGCTCCAACCTGTGGCTGCAGAGCTGAGCAGCTGCTCTTTCTAGTTGCTGGCAGGGGGCGGAGGGAGGGCACAGTGGTTCCAGCAGGACCGACGCTCCCAGTAGGCGACCCTAGGCCGTCGCCTAGGGTGCCAGGATTTGGGGGGGGCGGCGACTCCCGGCGGCGATTCGGTGGCAATAAAAGCGGTCGCCGAAATGCCACCGAGAACGCAGCTTCCCAGGATCTGCTGCCTCTGGTGGACGTGAACTGCCGCGGGCGGGGGAGCTGGTCGTCGTGGGGAGGCGGGGGTTGGGAGCTGCCACGGACGGGGAGGCTGAGCCTCTGCTGGGGGGGGCGGTTTGCTGCCGTGGGGAGGGGTGAGCTGGCTGTCGTGGTGGGGGTGGTGGTGGCGTTAGCTGGAGGGGGGGACGCAGGGCTGGTGCAAGGAAGTTTCGTCTAGGGCGCGAAACTTCCTTGCACCAGCCCTGGGTTCCAGTTACACTAACTGAGGGCAGGGAGACTGTCTCTCCCATGCTTTCACTGCTGCTCCTACTCCTGCCCAGGCAAAAAGGAAGAGGAGGAACAAATTGATGGGATGCACTAACAGAGTGGTGAGGAGCTGGGCCTGTGGGGGCGGCGATGGGAGCCTACTGTGACAAGGGTCTGCACAGGATGCAGCTGTTCTTGCGGTGAATTGGGGGCGTGTAGTAAATGACCCAGGGTCTATAGGCTGTGGACTAATTGATAAACTTAACCATTTGAGTGCCTCGGGATGAGCAGGATATCTCTTGTGAAGGAGTCTTTGGCTTTGCTGACGCATGGAATGCCCATACAGACCAGCTGGAATATGTTGCCAGCTCTGCAGCTAGTTTAATAGGAAATTTAACAACAAATGACAAAATGTATTTATAAAAGGAAAAAAAAAGACACTCATGATCTTCATTCTTAGAAATTTACTTGGGTTCTCTGATCTTTCTGTCAGCCATGGAATTCACAGTACAAAGGCTGCTGCATTTGGCTGCCTTGCTATCCCAGGATGCTCTGTACAGAAAAAATCCTGTTGACTAAGCCTTCCTGGAGAAATATTAAGGCCTCTGCTCTTTATCCTTCTTCACTTCTTTGATGCTTTTGACACTGCTGATTATACTCCCCTGCTTGTTCTTTTGACTGCCTTTTTCTGTGGCTGTGCTGATTCTGGAAGAAAGAGTTTCATACTCTTGGGCCAGCTGCAGAGAAAGCTCTGTCAGGCATGAGTTTGACTCTTGAGGCATACTTGGGGAAGTCTGTGGTCTGAGAGAGAGTGGTTGTCTTCTGTAGATAGCATGCCACTCAGGGTCTAAAAGATCAGAATCGAGATCTTGAACGTGAGCTGAGGGCCAGTGTGGGGCACAGAGAACAGTGATGTGCGTCTAGTGATTAGGTTCATTCAGGGGCGAGGTTGCTGCAATGTGGACTGACTGAAGCTTCTTAAGCATTGGAAAATCCTCCCCAGTTTGCCTAAATGTGTAGTCATTTAGTCATAGTAAAGGTTAGTGAAAAGTGGGTCTCACATGCTGCCAAATCAGAGGGGCTTTGTGTCCACTTACATAGTGTTAAATGACAGCCCAAGGAGCAAAGCAGGGGAGAAATAGGCCCAGTGAGTTGTAATCCAGCCTGGAGAACATGAAGACCTGGATCATTGTGGCCAGATCATAAGATGACAGTATTTGGTCCAGCCTCCTGGCTAGCCACTGATGAAGAAGGTGTTTTGGAAGCTGTAGCCTTATCTATCCAGGAGTCCTGTTAGGACCACAAATCTGTGAACTTACTTGATTAATTGAGAACAAACTCCCTCAGTAGAGGGTGAAGTCAGAGTTGTCGTCATGACTTCCAGAGTTCTTCTCTTTTCACTGTTACCTCTGTCTTGCTGGTTTCAGCGACAGCAGGTTTTCATCCTAAGGAGTTGCTCTCAAGTAGGCATGGGGATATGGAGCTGAGTGTTTAAGTGTGGCTGAAATTTGAGTCAATAATCCCCCCCCCCGCCCCGGGGATTCATGTGGCTGTTAAATGGGATGGGGGATAAAAATGGAATCTTGTGAAATGTCACATATGAGTGCACTGATTGCAAAGGCATCCTTGCTTCTCTCCACGATCCATAGCAAGGTCTAACAGGAAGGGATAGACTTTGCCCCATTCAGATACTAAAGGGTCGGGGCCCATATGAGTAGTTACGCAGATAGTGCTGCAGACATTACAGTGCTACCTTTTAAGTCAGGAATCACCAAACTGAGGCTTGTACAGACTTCACATCCACCGTTAATGGGAACCTCTATGCTCCAGGGAAAGCTTTTGTTTGTATTTTTAAGAATAGCTTCTTCTGACTCTTACAGGCTCCAAGTAACATATGAACATTTAACTGCTGACAATACTGGGAATTACTTCAGTGACTATGAACACCCATGGGGCTGTAATGTGAATGGTGTTTATTAAGGAATACACTGAGTTTCTGACCATCATTCTTCCAGTCCTATAAACAGTACCTGGTATGGTTCTGTGCTTATTTAATGATGCAGCACCATCATTATACATTTATTCTCATAGATGATCACTCTAAGGAGCAACCTCTTCTGCTTAACAACTTGGTATTTTGTAAAATGCTGTTGAACAAAGCCAGCATAATTCCTGACCTGTTAGGGGTGATACTTGAGACATATCTCTCATGAACAGCAGATCTATGCATTAATCCTGTGTTTTGGGGTCTTTAATTGCTTTAAATATTTGCTTCTAGATCTTTGTTTCACACAGTTTATTTACATGGTTTATTTTTCATTTTATGAAAAATCGATAACCAGACAGACTCTTTACCACACTGGATTAATTTTATTTATTCTCTTTGAACTTGATTAAAAAGCTGTCAAACATAAGTGTACATTTTATCAGCAGAATACTTTTACAAAACAGGGTAGAAGATGTTTATAGCTGGAAACATACATTTCAAAATAAAACAATATTTGATATATTCTAGACAGTTACCCTTTTGTTTATCCATGACAACTGAAACTAACCATCAAATGCATAAATTGATTCAAGTCTAGCCAAGTAATCCTAAGGGCATATAAAAAGGCTTTTTTTAAAGTTCTTTCTAGATGAATTTAATGTAGTTCACCAATAAAGCATCCTCAGGAGCATAATAAAAATTCTACATAACATGACATAGCTAGGGAAAGAGGGAAGATGTACAATGTGATGAAGAATCAAAATGGATGTTACATTAAAAATGAGCAGTCATGCAATTTCTAAATGTAATGTACAGCATTTAAGGACAAAATGTCTAGGTTTTAATTTTGTGTCTAATTTTTTAGACTGTTTATAATACTGCAATAAGTGCAGCTTGCTCTCTTTCTCTCTGTCTTTAAACATATTCATTGGAAACTGTTTTGAACTGTCACTTTTGCTAGGGGAAAAATTACTATTCAACATGTCTCCATAACTTTCACTGTACATCAAAAGGAAAAGGTATGTTATATTTACACCAAAATTGGTTATGAATTATGAAACATGTCTGTTTTAATTTAATTGCTTTAAATATATTTTTAAAACCATTAATCTGCATTGCTGTTTATCTTGTTGTGCCATTGTATATGCTGGTAAGCAGCACTTCCTTCCTATGTTTTTTGACCATATTCTATATACCCAGCTTGAAAATAATGGGATGAAAAATGAGCCCTGGAGTTTTAGCAGAATGAAATTCTCAAAGGGTTAATGTAGAATACATATAGCAAATGTTGACAGTATTTTTTATTCCAATGTTTGAAAATTAAACACAAAATCATCATTAAGTTTTCACAAAATGAGGCATCTGTCACTTGAAAGAAAAAGAAATATTTCAGAAATATGTTTACAGAAATGTAAAAATATTAGACATCAAGACAGATGTGAACATTTTCAATAACAGGCCCTGTCTGTCAGTCTTCCTCAGAGCTGAAGATCTTATTGTACTCACTTAACATAAGTTCAACTATCTGGTTTTGGTACAGCATGTGTACTGCCATGTTCCCTGTCTCCTTTTCAGGTCTAAGGAGTGTTGGTCCAAATACAATTCCTAAGCTTTGTGTTGTCATAAGATTCACGGATTCCTTGGCTGCTATCCTGTTGACAAAAGGAAAGAATTGGTTGAAGATGAGGGATGTCAAAGGAGGCGCTGTTGCATTCGAAGCAGAGAAACACATTTTATTGATTCTCCTATCAGTAATGTTTATTTGGTTAAATTATCAAAAAAACAAAAACAAAAAAAAAGCGGGGAGGGAACAGGAGTTGATAACTTCTGGTAACATGACAAATAATGAAAACAAATTGATATGTAGACAGCAAGACCTTTATTGGGCTGAGATCTAGGGCCTGAATTTCAGTACTCAGGTAAGAGTGCACAATTACACAACTACTGTATGTAGTCCCTTTATTTTTTGTTTGTGTGCACTGATGGCTGGATGCACACTATCCCATTATGTGCATTTAGACACTGGGAATGAATATTAGGCCCTGAGGATTGGGAGACAGTCAGATTTGTTGTGGGGAGCCTGGAAGTATCCTACCTACTTCTGTTAGCACAAGTTCCTGTATTGGTGCAGTGTTGGTGTGCATGGAAAAATTAAATGAAAGATCACATGAAACTTTGCAACTTCTGCCAATCTCAACCCAGTTACCTAAGGGGTGCAGGAATGAAAAGATACTTTGAGAAGAAGGGTAAAATATATAACAGTATGTGTGACATGTCTATCCTGACATAAGGCTTCCTAAAAGAAAATAAGACCCTCCATCTTAATGAAAGACTTTGGAAAATAATGCTCAGGATTACAGCATTAGACATATTGGTTTTCCATACAATTTATGAAGCTGTTGGCTACAATATTAATATTTAACGTTGACAATCATGCATCCTTACAGAGAAGACCTTAAGGATCAAGAAGTCTGATTTAAGAACAACACAGATTTAGTGGATAAAATTTA
This sequence comes from Chelydra serpentina, assembly GCA_037349315.1. Taxonomy (NCBI): domain Eukaryota; kingdom Metazoa; phylum Chordata; order Testudines; family Chelydridae; genus Chelydra; species Chelydra serpentina. The sequence continues at coordinate 19,486,401 of JBAIAC010000019.1, read as the reverse complement.
GGTCAACATTTCTGAAAATTTGACCCTCTGGGCCAGATCCTCACATGATTCAAATTAGCGTAGTTCCACATCACTCAATGGATTTACACCACTTGGAGACTTGGCCTATAATCTTGAAAAATACTGTCTAGTCAGTGAGTGGAATAGTCTTTTAAAGACCTACTTAAGAGCTGTAACTTACACTAGGGGTCAGCCCCAAAGCTCAATGACGTTAATGAAAAGACTCCAATTGACTTCAGCCCTTGGAACAGTCCTTATGAAAGCAAAACTCCAACATGTCTGAAGTTCTTTCCTAAAGAACCCCAGTGAATAGAAATCTGTTTTCTTTAAAAATATGTAAAGTGTAGTAGAGTGGAAAGAGTCTAATATATGCATTTTTAATATAATAAATTATAGTCAGCCCCTACCCATGAATGCAGACTAAAGGTACCTTCAAAACTTAACTATGCATTGATCTGTTTTTCATTTATGAACACTTTACAACAGAGTAGTTTTAAGACTTTTTGTCATTCTGAAAGGAGAAGTGGCTGAAGAATCAGACTCAACGTTTTGGGGAAAAGTACTGTCTAGTACTGTTTCATTCTTTCTATTTCCTTCTTCATCTGACATATCTTTTAAAAATCCTAAAAATTAAAAAAAGCACAAATTCTTCTGTTTCTAAATAATTTTTGCAGAAGCTACAGTAAGCTACACTAACGGTGGCAAAAGCTGCATGAGACATCATCTATTCCATCCCTTAGAGAAAGATTTCTCTCCTGTTAGTGGGTGGGTCATGCAGTGAAGACTATCTTGTAGTGGAACCCTGCCAATCTTGTAGTTTACCACATTCCCTAAACACAAACACTCATTTAGATTTTTTTGCATGTATAAATAGGAAGCATTATTGTAGTTCTGTCTCATATGTGTAGCTGTGGTGTCCATTATACAAAGCACTCTCCATATGGCACTAATCAGAACATCTTATTAGTTTCTTAAAATATAACATCTTTATTATAAATGAAAAAAGAATACATTATATTTTCCACTATGGCAATATTAACATAGCATTGTTCTTCTCAGGGAGGGGTTCAGAATGTCTCAGAAGTTAGGAAGACAAACTACTCGTTAATAGCTTTGGGGCCAGTTGAGTAAGTGTGAGCATCTGATCACTGTCATACATTTTATCCTAGTTATTTATTGTTACAAACATTTTTTCCTAATACCACTCAAGCAGTTGTCAGGTGATTAATAAGGGTCCTGATCCAGAAAGATGTATTTGTTCATGTGCTTAACTTTAAGCACATGAATAGTCCCAATTTCTTCATCTGGACTGCTCATATAATAAAAATTACATGCATAAGTAATCTTTGCAAGATCAGTGTACACAACATTATATTGGCAAACATATGAGGACCCATTTCACCCAGAAAAAAAGGCATGTGCAATATGTCTATCATGCATATTTTCAGGGGTAAGCATTCTAGCGCCTACTGTGGTTATCGAGTGAGATGATATGCCTATTATTAAAATATGAAATCATCCCCCAAATATGCAAAGCTAAACACTAATGTTCACATGAAGGAACAAGCTACCATACTGGCTTCTAACCTAGTAAATTACTAAGCCAATTATTATTTCTTAAGTGCCAACATTGTGTTTGTTGCTGTAAGACATGAAAATCCAGAGCCAGATTCTTGGCCTCAAGGAGGCTACTTTGCACCATTCTTGCAGGCTGTCATCCTTGTGGGAGCAAAGGATGTGAGATGTAGGCTGTGAGAAGAATCAAGAGCAGAGTTATAGGCAGGGATAGAGATGAGCAGAGTCTCTATAACAAGGACAAGAATTTTACATGTGCTTTGACAGGTTAGTGGTAGCCAGGGTAAAGATTTGAGCAGGGAGTAACACATTTCAAGTCATGGGCAAGGAAGATGATTTTGGCTGCACGGGGAGGCAGTGAGATAGGAAGTGGAGCAGTAAAGAGGGAGTAAATGAGAGGATAAATGAGGTGGGGGAGGGAGTCAGAGAGTAACAGTAAATAAGTGGAGTGTGAGTCAACAGTGGTGGTGAGGTGACTGAAGTGTGTGAGTTGTGTGGAATGACAGAGGCTGAATGTGGTGTGCAGGCGGAGGAGCTGGGGTGGATGAATGGGAGGATGAGTGTCAGAGTGAGATGGGTAAGTGATGAGGCATCACCATGTGATGTGACTATCACCAATGATGTTCGGAGAGAAAAAATTTGAGGTAGAGAGGAAACTGAGCAGTTATTTGAAGAGAGCGGGAGTTGGGCTGAGGTAGGAATGGGGTTGAAGAAGGTATATAGTTGGCTGGGAGGAAAGAGAACGGTAGGGAGAAGACAATGGCATGAAGAGAGAAAAAAAGACCACAAGCCCAGCCACTCAAAGTTATTTAAGCACCTAACTCCAACTGATATCAAATACTTTTGAGGACCTGGGCTTTATGGCCTAATCCAAAGCCCAATGTAGCCACTGGAAAGCTTTTCACAGATTTGCAATGGGCTTTAGATCAGACACGTAGGTTGTTGGGAGAGGTAACTCAGGGTTAGATCCACAAAAGGGATTTGGGCACCTAACTGCTACTTAGGTGCCTAAATCTTCAAAACCCATGGTAATCCTGTAAGCGCCTAAATTCCCTTGGTGCCTAAATTTCCATTAATATTGTCCCCACGGTGCCTACTGAGCATGTGAGCTTCCAGCTTAGTTCTGATGGCTGGGTGGGATCCCTAAACTAGGCATTGCCCTGCCTTCTTCTCTGTGGGCCCAATCCGGTAGGTGTGCTCAGAGGCCGCCTACCATATTGGGCCTTGCACCACCAAGTGCTGATGGAGAAGGCGCTTGGGCTCCCCTTAGAACCTTTCGTCCAGTGGTTAGATCACTCACCCAGCAAATCCCAGCCTCTGACCAATGTGGAGCAGCAACTTGAAGATAGGTCTCCCTCAGGGGAAGCAAGTACCCTAACCTCTGGGCTGTAGGATACAATAGGAAGGGCTCTCTGAACGTCTCCTATTGAAGCTGTTCTGTATGGTATAAAATACTTAACGATTCATGGACAGAGAGATGAATTTGGTTCTTCCACAGTCCAGAGCAGTGTCCTAACCACTGGGTTATAGAGTTACTCTTACTTTTTCTCTGGCCCAATGAACAGCTTCAAAAGTGCCTTACCCCAGGGTACTGTATAACCCAGAGGCTAGGACACTCACCTGTAATGTGGAAGACCTATGTTTAACAGACTGGGGAGGCAGGGGAAATCTGATCCCAAGTCTCCCACATCCTCAGTGAGTCCTCTAACCACTGGGCTAAAGGATATAAAGGGTAAAACACCCTATCCCCCTTTTTTGTGTAAAAAGGGCTTGGGCATCTGACTTCAGGAGAGGGTTCACAGCTGTGAATCCTGAGTGGTGACAGGCATCTCTCTCTGACCTGGACTTAGGTGCCTAAGTCTCTTCGACAGGCGAGGCTTAGGTCACACCCCTCTCCTCAGCATTTGTTTTGGCTACCTTAGATGGTTTTCTGCTCAGGGTGCTAGCTTTTGTGAATCCCATTCTTAGCCACCTAACTCTCCCCATGAATTGTATAGGCGCCTGGGTGCCTAACTTGGGGTTCTGGATTCCACTTGGCGGTAGGATGCCTAAACATTAGGCATTGCCATGCTGAGCCTCAGACCCTTTTATCAATCTAGCCCTGCATATTTAAGTACCTCTCCCTCCCTGGCTCAGTCCCCACATGGCGTCAGCCCCCCAGTTGCAGACCACCACATAGGGGATAGTATATTGCAACCTCTTAAGGTGTGTAGTAGCAGAAGTGCTGCCTCCAAATGCCCAGGAAGGAATACTGTCTCTCTAAGGCAGAATGACTCCCTGTGCTCTTCTTGGGCCACATCCCCTGAACACAAAGATCTGTTTGAGCCCTACATAAATAACTAGTGGTGTCATAATCGTATGGTCCAGTGGACAGGGGCACTGGACCACATATCAGGAGACTTGAGTTTTATTTCAAGCTCTCTCACAGACCTGCTGAGGCTCTCTTTCCCTGTCCACTGTTTGTCTGTCTTGCCTCTGTAGATTGTAAGTTCAGTCATTGTGGATAGTTCTCTGATAATATTCACTCAGTGTGCAGTGGCAATAAAAGAAATCTAACAGAATGCTGGGAACCATTAGAAAAGGGCTAGATAATAAGACAGAAAATGTTATAATGCCACTTTATAAAGCCATAGTACGCCCACACCTGGAATATTGTGTGCAGTTCTGGTCACCCCAATTCATAAAAGATATATTAAAATTGGAAAAGATACAGAAAAGGTCAACAAAAATGACTAGGGGTATGGAACATCTTCCATCTGAGGAGAGATTAAAAAGACTGGGTCTGTTCATCTTAGAAAAGAGATGAAGAAGAGGGATATGATAGAGGACTATAAAATCATGAATGGTGTGGAGAAAGTGAATGGAGAAGTGTTATTTACTCCTTCGCATAACACAAGAACCGGCATAGCAGGTTTACAACAAACATAAGGCAGTCCTGCTTCATGCAACACACAGTCAACTCGTGGAACTTATTGCCAGGGGATGTTATGAAGGCCAAAAATATTAACGGGTTCAAAACAGAATTAACTAAGTTCATGGATGATAGGACCATCAATAGTTATTACCCAAGATGGCTAGGGACACAACTCCATGATCTGGGTGTGCCTAAACCTCTGACTGCCAGAAGCTGGGACTGGATGACAGGGGATGGATCACTGGATAATTGTCCTGTTCTGTTCATTCCCTCTGAAGCATCTGGCACTGGCAACGGTCAAAAGACAGGATAGTGGACTAGCTGGCTCATTGGTCTGATCCTGTATGGCCATTCTTATGTGCTTTGGGGCAGTGACTCTCTCTCACTATGTTTGTGTACAGAACATGGCATGGGCGGCACTCATTTTAGATGGACCTCTCGGCACTAATGTAACATTAATGAATAATAAAAGGTGAAGTAGAAACTTTTTTTGTATAATAGTGTCTGTATTGCTGGCTTGTGATTATCATCATCAAAAATATGAACTACTTATCAGCTGGTCTGAGTCTGATATAAACTAGACCTAGAGAAAAAAGTAACTCTTATTTGAAAGGCAATTTTAAATGCTATTTAATTCAGTACAATCTGAGGGAAATAATTATGACTTTGTGGCTTTATAACTTTTTCTTTCAAAATAAAAATTATTTATCAATGAAATTATGGTTGCTGTATTATATCCACAGTGTAAATTACTCCTGTAGTTGTGAAGTGAAATTCAGTATATATATAAAAAATGGTAAAATGGGCAAGAATTCATTTTTGGCAAGAGCAGAAAACGTGATATACAGCCGACAACATAAAAAGGGAAAGGAAATGCCAGAGCTACTTTTTGTCAAGCCCAAATGGAAGGAGCAATGATCCATCCATTTAAGATTATTTTAGAAACAATCTATAATCCAGTGCTACAGATGTTGGAACCGCGTCAAAAAAAATTGTTGAGCCTTATGCTGTGCTAGGTTTTTTTTTTTCCCTCCAAAAAGTCTGTTGAATTGCTAATTCAAAGAATGTTTTATATGCTTTAAGATCACAAGCCAAAAGAAACTCATATTGAAAATACAGATCTCTTCGTTATTATTAATAATGAAAAGAATTAGTGATGTATTAAAACAGTAAAGTGTCTGATTGGAAAACTCTAATATCAAGGACAGCTATATAAGCAAAAATACTTTTTAAAATTTGTGCTTTGGCTGTTACCATGGTAACTGGAAGCTGGAAGCGATGCAATTGCAGGACAACTATACAGTTAAGGTCATTACTGCATTGTGAACGTGGCGCTCCAGTTCTATGTAAACTTACAGTTTTCAGACACTAACTGTAAAATCATTATTGATTTTGAAGTTTGGGAGTCATGGTGGGTATGACAACCCCTTCAAACAAACCATCTGTTAAGAAGGATTCCTCGTGTGAGTGACTAAGAAAGAGGTAAATCTTCCCCATTGGTGACACTGATTCCTTTAGCACTTTAAAATTGAAAAGTGTTCTTACTGAAACATACACCAAAATCTATAAAGGTAAATCAGTTTACATTTTCCCAAAGGAAATTATTTAGTATTGGTAATTCACTATATATTGTAGTGAGCTGGCCAGTGTATATTAGATGGAATCAGAACTGTTCAACTTTGTGTCATCGGCCTGATATGGCTACTGAAACCTCTACCTTGACTCAAATGTTGTGGGGAGGATGGCGTCTCTGCTTTTGGAGAAACTGATTTTGGTGATATTATTGACTATTTATTTTAAATTAGATTAAAAAGTTAACTTTAAGAGCCTGATTCTGCCACTCTTGCAGTGACTGAGCAAAATATAATATGACTAAAGAGCAACACGAGGGCAGCACGCAGAGCCGCCTGGCTGCGTCTCCACGTAGGAGCCGAAGAGACATGCCACTGCTTCCGGGAGCTGCTTGAGGTAAGTGCTGCCTGAAGCCTGCACTCCTGAGCCTCCCCTTGTGCCCCAACCCCCTGCCCCAGCCCTGATCCCCCTCCTGCCCTCTGAACCCCCTTATCCCAGCCCAGAGCACCCTCCTGCTCCCCAAACCCCTCATCCTCAGCCCCACCCCCAGAGCCTGCACCCCCAGCCGGAGCCTTCACCCCTTCTCCCCACACCTCACTTCCCCTTCCCCGCACACTGAACTCCTCATTTCTGGCCCCACTCCAGAGCCCTCACCCCCTTCCCCACCCCAACCTCAATTTTGTGAGCATTCATGGCCCGCCACACAATTTCTAGTCCCAGATGTGGCCCTCAGGCCAAAAAGTTTGCCTACCCCTGTGTTATGGGAATGGTTCAATTGCCTGCTATACTGATTGTACTGACATTAGGGATATCATTAGTTAACAGATCTCTTTACTTTACAGTTGCAGGCTTTTGGGTTGGCTTTACACAGTAGTTTCCTGATTGTTCATATTACATTTCTCTTAATCAGTGTTGACATATTCAATTTTGATTTTTATGATGCACTGATCCTAGCTGAGCATTTTACACGTTCCTTCCCTCCCGCAAAAGCTGACTTGCAGAAGTAAAATAAATAAATAAATAACAGGTATTGCATTATATACTTTGCCTTAGTGACAAGATATTTGGGGAGAAATCATCCAAGCTTGAAATAAAATCTTTATTGAAAGTAATTCTACATCCATGCCAGTCAGACGCATTGTAGGATCAGAACAGATGTCCCAGGGGAAAACTGTGCACCAGTCAGGGTTGATTACTTGGACCTCCTGTCAGTTCTTAACTCACTGACAATGGCTGAGGCATTCAGTACGACTTTGTTTTCTTTATTCGGAAATAAAGTTAATATACTTACCTTAACTGTGCCAAATGTACTGGAAAATAACCTGATAATAAAAAAGTGCCATCCTACAAAGTGATAATGCCTGTGTGTATAAGCACATTTTGACAGGGCTTTTGCAGCCTAGTAGTGAACTATTAGGAAGGAAGTACATGTACCAAATGATGCACAGATAGCCTATCAGGTTTCCTGTGACTACATTTCCTTTTTATTCAAAGCCTCTGGTACATACTTTTCTGATATACAGCATATTATAGTAAAGTTATTTTCTATTGCAAACTTACTTCCACTCAGCGATGTTAGCCATTTTTCATGACCATTGTTGTGTTATTTGGTATTACAAGGATGACCAAGGTATGGAGTTTGATTTTGGGAGTCATTTTAAGACATTGGCAACAGTAATCATGCAGGGATTGTATTCTCAGAGGACTATGTCCAGTTATAGGGTGACCCAACTCACCCCAGATGGTGAAATTCATTCTGTGCAGACAACTAGTACGAGGCCTATCCACCACTTAATCCATCTTGAGAGATTTACCAATGTAATCAATATAATTGAGCCCTTGATACCAATACCATAAGTCCAATTTGTTTAAACTGTTAGCTCATTGTAGTACAATGGAGATAAATTTAAAATATAGTAATAAATTGGGATTCTCAATATTTTATGACTGCAAACAAACCCTCATTATTTATGTACTTTATGGATGATTTGCTCAGTTGCAGTGCAGTAGTATTCACTAGCTGATGAAGCTAAGTAAATGCAAACACTATCAAGGGAATCTCTAGATTGCTGTTTGTTAACTTCATATACTATGTTTTGGGGGTTTCCTCTGTGCATATGTATATAGTATCTCAGATTTATACTTTATAGTGGAGTGCCAAAATATTATATTACAATGTATGCCCTTTCTAAAATGTACTAGGTGGCTTGAACGTATAATTCAAAGATTATAGGAAATACCTAAAATGATTAATATAGTTATAAATGGCTTTTTTTCACCAGCCTGAAATACTAATGTGCTTAAAATTCCTATTTGCTCCAAAATGTTGAAGTCAAAATAATAACTATATAAGATCAGTAATGGAGAAACCACTTCATAGCATGTGATACTTTATCTAGCAGAGGTCAGAAATTGTTCAGACATACTTAAGGGCTTGCTTTAGCTGCAAATAGCCTTAGTGGCTCCCTGGCCTACAAAAACTTCATAGCTTCGTGCTCTCTGCAGCTGCAGTTGCTAATCAAAATCTTTGGGGGAAAATCCCTTCTCTTCAGAGGCTGTGGGACACAAGATATGGAATTTGGTGCTGCCTCCTTCTCCAGAATAGCCTTCAGCTCTGCTCATTCAACTACCATATATGGTAACCAGACCGCTGATAATGACACTAAGGAGAATGGGTATCCCCCTAGCTACCTTACAGTTTGAGTTCTTCCTTGGATAAACTGCAATGGAACCATGAAATCAAAACAATGGCTAAAGGAAATCTGAGGATAGGCTCTTACTTGGCCCAAAGATCAAGCTGGAGGCAAGCGGGAGAAAGACATTCAATCTGGCCATTTGGCTTTACCCTGAGTTTAAGAGGAAGGAATTGCAAAATTTCACTCTCTCCCTCCCCTCGTACCAGAGCCAGGGCTCCAGCTGAGCCCAAACGTCTATACCAAAATTAAACAGACCCTTAGCCTGAGTTCCATGAGCCCGAGTCAGCCAGCATGGGACAGCCATGGGTGTTTAATTGTAGTGTACACGTACCCAGAGAGACTAAGGGTGGAATCCACAAAGCTACTTAGGAGACTATACCCAGATTTAGACACCTAATTCCCTATTGTGATGCACAAAACTCCTGCCAAACCCTGTAGGCACCTAAACTCACTCAGTGCTTACGATTTTAAAAGGAAAAAATCCCTAGGCACCTAAGTTTGAAATGACCCACTCCAGAGGATTTGGCTTGGAAGTCATACTAAGTCTGGGCCTCTTGCAATTTTTATCCAGTGATAAACGTCCACATTTTCTATTATATTTGGCTTGTACAGTATTTAATTCATTATTTGTGACTGAGTACAAAGAGGTTCTGATTAATATTTGAAGGGGATACAACTAACACATTTGGGCTAATCATCTTAGCACAATGGAACATTCTACCATTAGCGTAAAGCTAGTCTGTGCAGGAGGCAGAGCTTTCTGAGGAGCTGGTCCAAGATTGTGGAACAAACTTCCCCTGCAATTAAGGACCCTCACAAACCTCACCACCTACTGCTCCAAGTGCAAGGTGAGTATCTTTGACCTGCCTTCTCTAACATAAACAAATAGCAGGGTGTACCTTTAGAAACCCCAAACCAAAACCCTAGTAAAATAAAACACTGCACATGCAATTCTCCCCATAAGGAAGAGGATGAGAGCGAGAACAAACCACACGTACAGATGTTAGACACATTGTTTAATACATTCCTTGAAGAAACTTGCAGCTAGATCCACGAAAGGAATTAAGGCATTGAAATGCCAACTTTTAGGCACCCTCCTGCCTAGTGGAATCCACAACTGAGTTTAGAGCCTAGACTCCCAGTACAATGCACGGGGAGCAATAAGTGTCTAAGAATGGGATTCACAGAAGCCAGAAAACTGATCAGGGAACTGCCTAGGCTAGCTAGTAGGAAATGCTGATGGAGAGCTGTGGACCTAAGTCCTGCCCCTCAAAGGGAGCTAGGCACCTAATACAGGCATGTGGGAGGCACTTCTCTTTGCTTGGGATCCGAAGTGTTGAGCCTTCTTCTGGCTTTATGTGCTTACACTTGGTGGTGGTGCTGTAGGAGACCTAGGTTTGAATCCCTATTCTGCCTGATTTGAACCCAGGTCTCCCACGTGAATGTCATACTCAGCAGACTGTTGGATATTTTGGGGGTGAGTCTCTAAAATATTTATTGGACCAGAGTGAGAATGACTCCATAGTCTAGTGTTTAGACCGGCGTTCTGGTCCCTGCTCCAAATCAGGCAGAACAGAGATTTAAACCTAGGTCTCCTACATCCCAGCTGAGGACTCTTAACCATTGGGATATTGGTTACAGTGAGAGCAGCCTTTTGTGCACATTAGGCATATATTCTGAGGATGCCTACTGGATTGGGCCCCCACAGGTGAGGGAACCCCTAGTTTGAGAATCCTTCTGGGACTTAGGCGCTGAGCTGAACAGCACCGTCAGGACTTGGGCAGCTTTGTTCATGCCCACTGCCAGAAATTTAGGCACCTCCAGGTTTAGGTGGCAGTTGAGCAGGGGTTTTGGGAATCTCAGTGGCACCTAAATGATGGAGTCAGGGACCTAAAGTGGCAGTTAGGTGTTTAAGTCCCTTTGTGGGTGTAGTTCTTGGATAGTACGGTGATGAAGGTGGTATAAGAATCTATACAGAAGAGAATAGATTTAGACTCAAATATATGTATAGCTCTACTCACTGCATCCTTGACTGGCTTTGTAACTTTTGCCTCTGGAAACTGTTATTTTTTAGTTTATTATTGACTTGTACAGCAGACCAGCCTAGTAAATAGCTCAACCTGTCCTGGTGCCAGAATCTATAAGCTTTTGGGGTCTGCATGTCCCAGAAGGCAGCAGATACTTTTATATGAATATAGCTTTAAGTTTCTAAATTAGTTTAATTTTTGTAATTCAAGAATGCCTTAAGCCACGTTTCCTTGAAACATGAAAAAATAAAAAACAGTTCGGTAACAATCTCACTTGAATCAAGAACTGCAAAAATAGAACCTTTATCATCAGCACAGCACATCCAAAAATGTCTTTGTAAAATAAATCAAATTATATGAGTTAATTGATTCCAGGCAACATCAGCAACTGCAGGTGGAAACTGAATAACAGGATGTTTATTAATGAAGGACTATTAATCAAAATTGACAATCCCAATTCCTGTTTCTTTTATTTGAATTCTACCTGCAATGGCCATAGACACATTTGTCAAATTTTTAAATACAGATTTATAAGAAATGGAAATATTTAACACTTGGGATTTTATCCAGAGATATAGGGCTATTTGTTTAAACAGTGAAAGGATATCCTAAATCCAATGTGACAAGCAATGCCAAAGATGCCAGTGGTAATTAATTAGCACTTAATTTAGACCACAGAACAACAGGATATGGAATTGGTGCTCAGTGCCATTTCCCCTTAGGCTCCATCTCATGAGGGTCAGGAGTGTGGCTGTTGTGTTGAAGGTCAGTAAATAAATTGGGGGAACACATTGACACTGGACGTTTCATGATAGATATCCTTCACCCTTGAAACTGCTTCTGGCTATCATTGATGAGAAAAGGACTTGTGGTTGTTTTGTGAAGAATGCTGTGTACTAGCGTGATTCAAGCAAGGTAGAGTTTGAACTCGCATGTCACACACTAGTCACACTAGATGCTTCCTACAGAAACAGAATTATTGCAGCATGTGTCTGTCCTAGAAACACACTTTTAAACACAGCTGGGAAAGCTCGAGGAAGCTTGACAAGCAAGCAAATTCACTTAAAAAAATTCTCAAATTTGCTAGATTTGTGAGCTTAGCTTTTAGCTTAAGCTTAATTACAATCAATGGAAGATTTTAAAGTGAGGGGAGAAATTAGGTCAGCAAGGAAAAATGCACACATTTCTTCATTATGCTGTGGACTTTGTCTCTAATAATAATATACAGCACTTATATAGAGCTGTCCATCCATAGATCTCAAAGGTGGGTTAGCATTATTATCTGCATTTTACCAATGGGGAAACTGAGTGTCTGAGATGCTAAGTGACATTTCCATAATCACACAATGATTCTATGCAGAAACTAAATACCAGATCACCTGACTCCTAGTCCATTTTCCTGGTAATCACATATGGCCACTTTTGGACAACTCATTCAAAACAGAACGTGAAAAGCGTGCACGAGGGCCTGCAAATGAACTAGTAAGGTTGTACACAATTGCACATAAATGGAATGGTTTATTTTAAATATGCTGGTGAGAAAAATAAAAAGCTGATATAACCCCTGGCATTGTATACAATAAGAATCCTCATTCTTCAGAGCAGGCTTAGTGCTTCAGCCAGACAGTGTTATCACTAACCCTCTCAGCTGCTCTAGTCTTCTCCCAACAACTGCAAACTCTGGGGAAGGAGATGGATTTAGCATCCATAGAGAGGGGGATATGAATCTGCCTGATACAAATACTCATACAGCCCATTATTTTCCCTTTGCAGTTCAGCTGAAATGGCAGTGGGCATGAACATTGCTGTTCAGATACCAGTAGTTTTCTCAAGTTGCCAGCAACAAATGATACCCTGCTACACTTCAGAAAGTCATATTTTCTCCCAGGATACCAGATGTAGAAACACTAGAAACGGTAGTGTGCCCCCTTCACACAGATTTAATTGCTATTGCAGATCCTGTGCTGACTGCACGACCACACCTTTATATAGTAGTTTCCCCAGCAGGGCTATGTTGTGTCATCAAATTTAAAATATAGTAATATATTTAAGAAATACGTGGCCAGGCAACAGCCCTCAAAAATATCCCAAGGAGCCATCGGGTTAGTATTTACCTTTGCTTTCACATCACCATACTCCTTGCAGTGCCTTGTACATATCACCTCTCTAGCCCAGGGGTGAAAGTGCTATTGAAGTCAATTACAACTTCTTCAGAAGTGGGTTTTTTACCCACAGAAGCTTATGCCCAAATAAATCAGTTAGTCTTTAAGGTGCCACCGGACTCCTTATTGTTTTTGTGGATAAAGACTAACATGGCTACCGCTCTGATAATTGAAGTCAATTGCAAAACTCCCATTGCTATCCATTACTTAGCCTGTTGCATGTGCAGTCATGGTCCTTTTGTGTTGAAGCTGCAATAATCCTATTGGGAGCAAAGATGTGGACCCAGAATATGTTTCCAAAATGTCCAGTTTCTGATTTAATGCCCACATGTAGTCTTTTGGCTAAAATTTTCAAATTGGGAAGCTCAACTTTAGGCAACCTGTTTGAAAATGTATCTGTTCCAATGAGTCTCGACAGCTCTGAGGACAAACTTAGCTTTATCCTGCCAATAAATCATAATTTTTATCCAGTATCATGAACAAATGTTTCTGTTCTATATGGCATGGGATGTTCTTTGGAGTAGCAATCAAGAAGTGTTGGCAGCGAATGGCTCCATAAGGGTCATAGCACAATTGCACTTCCTGTTCTGTGACCTGCTCTCTATATATTATCTCTATGATATGCCATTTTAAGTGATTCCAACACCCGAAAAACCTGAGTGTATTGGCCCACTAATGTGTGTTGTCATCCCCCCGGCCAAAAATAAATAAAATAAAAACAAAAACCTATCCCTAAATCTTTGTCCTACAGTTTCCCTCTCTTGTTGATAGGATGAAGGTCTATGCACATTGGTCTGCCTAAGGGCAATGATAGCGTATGGTATGTGAACCCTCTACAAGCTACTAGGGCAACATACATCCACCAATTTGTATCAGATTTGAAAGATGCTTTAACATGCCTCTCAGCATCACAGTTGCTTCAGCACTGATATCAAATATGAATGGAATCAGGGCATCTCTTAAATGCACTAGTGAATACATACCACCCAGAGTTTTTGATTTATTTAAACTTATTTACATTTCACATCCTCATGAACAACGTATTTATAATGTCAGCATTGTCTTTTCCACTCACACTTTGTCTTATCCACTCACCTTAGCTTGATATTTATTCTTTATGCACATATGTAGCCCATTGCACTAAATGCATGAAATGTCTGGAATGAGTATTTTCCATGCATCCTACCTCCACAGAATGCACCTTTTGCAGGAACTGCAAGTTTTGTAGGTTTCCATGTCTCCCCAGTTTTAGATAGGGTTTGGGTAGCTCATTGGCCCTCTTGTGTGTTCAACTATCCATCTGTCTGCAGGAGTGTTACAGTGGGTCATATGATCGTGGCTGAACCCATCCTAATTGCCTCAGATGCTCTACAAATGTCCACTGTTCATTTTCTGTCATGCTAAACTCATAATTTCTGGCTTCCTGCCTCAGCCCCGTTAAATACTAGTTTAAACCACAAGATTGTAATTGTGCGAATGTCTAGAACTGAAGGTGATCAAGAAATAAGGCTTATTTTTGCTTTACACTTGTTTCTAATTGTGATAATCCAAAGCTACAGTACCTGGCTGATCTGCCCCTGGACTGAAGCTCCCTGGTGAGTTTTACTGGCATAGGGAAAGCTCCAGAAGTGCACAGCCAGCCAACTCTACGCCATAGGCTACAGGAGCTCCTGGATAACGGGGGCATAACAGGGGCCTGCTGAAGCAAGAAAAGGTTGTTTGCCCCATGCTGGCCAGAATGGCCATAGGGACTGTTGCAGCCAGGGTGCAAATTAGGAGACAGAACTGTCCAACATGTGCTGGGGGCTGAGCTACACCCCACCAAGCCCCTGGATTAGGGGATGTGCAAATGTGAGGTGCTTTCATGTTAATTCCTACACGGCACTGAGCTGAGGCACAGGGATGACTTAGCCTCCAGTGTGGTCAGGGTCAAATGGCTCCTAGAAGGCTGCAGGTTTCTGTGTAACCTCTCCTTCAGATACACTTGAAAAAACTCCTCAGATCACTGCCAGCTTTCATGTACATTTCCATAGAATAGTAGTAGGGGAGGGGGCTTGAAGTGCACCATATCTGAGTTGCTGTGTCATTAACCCTTTAAATGAGTACTCAGTCACAGCTTGTGTGTGGCGGCAGCACTCTGTTAATGGAATGTCCGCAGTGGAAAGAGGACGCTCCAGCTATACAGGATACTACTCCAGGTGTGCGCTTTGCCCCATGTGTAGTTAGGCAGTACCAAAGTGGTTAATGGTTCATTCTCATAATCTCTAAGGCCCAGATTGGTTAAGGTAGTTAAGCATTGCTATATTCAGTGGTGCAGTGCCTAACTGATTTAAAAGCCTAAATCTCATTTTCAAAAGGAATTTAGGCACGTAGGAGCCAAAATCCCACCAACAGCTCATGGGATTTTGGCTCCTACATGCCTAAATTCCTTTCAAAAATGAATTTTAGGCTCTTAGGCATTGCAATGCCAAGGGCAGCAACGCCTAAATACCTTTAAAAATCTGGGCCTAAATTCCTTGTAAACAGTGAGCTTTCTTTGCACTCACCCTGTTGGTCCTTGCACTGAGCTCAGACCTGGAGGAAAGATGAATTCAGCCAAAAGACAACTCTGGATCCTTATATTCCCCACATTTGTCTTTCAGGACCCTCTGGTTGGACTTGCAGATCTCTGCTTACCTGCTATCTGGAGTTTTTCTGAAATAGCGATAGGAATTTCATTAATGAGGAGGATTAAGTTAGGCTGTGACTGTGCTGGACGCCAGATAAATCCAAACTGCATGTGTTTTGTACAGGAAGTCCCTGCACTATTTCCAGCTGCTAGATATAACTGTAAATTTCTTAGGGACAGTAGATATTAATTCAAGTGTAATTTGAGTCCAGTGTACAGAAAAGAATGATCCATTCAGTCACTAGGAGAGTGTATGGATCATAGTTATGTGACAGTGCAACATTACCCAGTATATATCTAAAATGTAAAACTAGATAGCATATAGTATTATATATGGTAAATATAATGTGGAGCATAATCCTGTCTGGAGACAGGGGCTCAGATTCTGCATTCTGCTTTAGCCCCTTTATGGCACTCCAGAGGTATCAGGGGATAGATAGCTGATGAAGCCAGCAGCTCAGGAATATCCAGCATAAAGGGGTTTGCAGATGGCGTAGAGGTTCCAGGACAGCTGTATGCCACCCGTCTTACAGCCCTCAGTGTAGCAACATGCCGTGGTAGGGAGGGGACAAGGCGAGAGCATCTAAATTCTGAGTATGAAATCAGGCTGAATAAGCATGCTAACGGTGAGACGATTATCTGAAACAGCAGGACCCTTTCCACTTCTGCCTGCAGCATCTATGCAAGGCAGAGCTTCTCTTGATCATTCCCTCCCAAACTTTTGGTTTTCTGTATCCCCCTGGAGTCTCCTTTTTCCTTTACCCTGACAGAGGCTGTTTCTAGCAGTAGCAGAGTGGGGCAGACAGCCCTGATGAGTACTTCTCTCCAGGCTGCTCTCCTTCTCCACAGCTCTCCTGTAGGGATGAGCTCAGAGCTGGGAATGGAGCAACTGACAGGAGAAGTGCTGGGGAGGAGACAGGTAGCTTCTGACAAAACAGCGGCAGTGCCTCCTAGTTGCTGGGTGTGAGAACTGTAAAGGAAAAATGCCAGCTTCTGAGACAGAGGCAACTTGTTGGGACTTGTGACACAGGAGAGGGTACTTCTATCATACACTCAGCTGTGGATTAGCCATTCCACATATTTATGACTTTACATTGCATCATAATGGATAATGCATGAAAAGATAAATATTTTCCATTTAGTAACATCTTGCTGGGTTTTCATCTAACTCTATAATTTTAATTATACAATGAACATAACCTGTATCAAATTATAAATATGTTAACATATTGAACGAGGAGAAGAAAAATAAGCACCAGATTTTATGCTATACAGGCACATGAAGGTATGGTAAAAAAATCTGGTTTCCTTGACCACATTGTCATAATATGCATATATAACTGCTTATTGAATCCAGGCTGTGTAGACAACAGCAAGAACACTGGCTCCATACCATCACAATGCATGCCCACAACAAAGAGGAGGAAAGAACAGGCTCTTTCATTGTGTGTTTCTAAATATTACCAACATAAGGGCTAAAAACATTACCTCTGTCTGAAGTATATCTGTGTATCCATGCATAAGTTATTAACTGTGCTCCCTGAGCACAGTTGCTGAAAATATTAATATATTCAAATTATATTCTAGCTACTGCAAAAACAGTAGATCAGACAAATGTATTAAAATCTCTTCAGACAAAAGAAGTTATTTATATAGTTTCTCCCCTTTTTACTTAAAGTCTTGAACATAAACCTTCATCATATATAACATACTAGAAAACAAGGGATCCTTAGCTATCTGAATATGGATTTAAGTTCAAATGTAACCATAGCACACTATTATACTTCTCATAAACAAATTTTCACTGATATTATGTGACTTGCAGTGTTTATAGAGCAAGAAAGAAGCAAAAATACAATGCTGACTGTAATGCAAGGATGCCTTCTTTCAAACCCTGCAGGTCAAAACACCCTGGATCAAATCCTGAGGTTTGGCCAAATTACACACAGCAGGAATTGGGAGTTGCAAAGATGGCTTAAAGCCATGTTTGCCTGCCTGTGATCCTAGGCCACCATGTGTAGGGCTGGTTTCCTGGCTTAATTTAGAGAAAGATAAGGGCTGGTTGAGTCTCTCAGTTACTAAACTGCTCTAAAGGGCCAGAACAGCAACCAGAGGTCAGTACAGTCATGCCAAAGTCTCTTTTGCCACAGGTAGGCCCTTTTTCTCTGTTACGCCAGCAGCGGTGGCCAGGAGAGTGGAGTAAAAGATTTTTTTGTCACTGGAGGATTCCCCCTTTGCATTGGTGTGATCCTCCTGAGGACGGACTCTCCAGTTGTGGGATTAGATTACAGCAATAATGCAGCAGAAAGTGCACCCACATGCAAGAATCTGGCCTATTGACATTAATCCTAAATGTTTACCCAGTGTGCATGGTGAAATTTCACCAAGCTGACATCCAGGTCCTCATCCAGAACCTTTAGACAGCACTAAACTGTTGGTTAACAAATATGAGAAGATATTTCAAATTAAAAGGCCTTTGCTGTGGTCAGTATCCAGTCATCCATAAAATACTTCCCTTTCTACCACGGTTCAGGATTTCTGAATGCCTTGCAAAGAGATACTATGTATGTGACAACACTCTATTGCTATGCAGATTTGCATCTCTGCCAGTGGGTATACTAAGGCCTTTTATCAGTGACAACGAACAAAGTAGGTGGTCGTCTACCTCTTCTCACTTTAAAAAAAAAAAGATGACATGTTTTTCGCTGTCTGAAATGACTGTGGAAGCAGAGATACTGGTTTAACTCACTATGAATTATTAGTGGAAAAGTGGGTCTGAGAAGTATGTTACATCTGAAATATTTTTCGTCACTTGAACATGTGCTGTCCAGAGCTGGCCCTGTTTTACCAGTCACAGGGAACAAACATTTCACATTCACAGATGCTCCTAATTTGGTGCGGTTTGGAGTGTAATTTAGATCAAACGTATCCATGTAAATGAGTCAGGGTTTCTTAATTAGGTGCTCTAAAGAAAAAAACTTGGACCACATCAGTAGGTGTGGGTGTGGTGCCCACAATACTGGAGTTTTTTCCTATAGACAAAGCTTAGTTTCATTCAGGAATACTGTAGGTCTTTTCGTTTTTTCAAGCACAATAATAAATCTGCAGATGGCATAGACATAAAGACGCTACTTCAGAGGAGCTGTCTAAAAACACTGTCTCTTTGGCAAAAGCCTTAAAGTAGGTCATTCTGCTGTGATTTAGGTTTATATTTCATTGCCAGCTTTTTGTTCCTATTATAAATAGGGTGCATTCCAGTCCACAGATTTGCTCTTAATTTTTTCAAACTGGTATTTGTTTACGAGGATTTGTAGATCTTCACAAGAAAATGGCCAATATCCTGTTAGAAGTACAAATACTGCAGTAGACCACAAAAAGAGATGTATGTTGCTGATAATTTGGAGATGCTGAAATATGAAATGCTACTCTCTGAAAGCAAAAATATATTGATTTCTCTTAGTATGATGATTGAAATGGTTGTTGCATGTTTTGCAATGTGTGAAAAATGATCTGCTCTAATAAGATTTCTGCAGTCTTATAAGTGAGGTATATCCATTGGCCTAGCTGATCAGAATGTGTTTTTGAGTTCATATATTTGCCACTGACAAGCATGTATTTTATATATCCCTATCTATCAATCTAAAAAGAATATCAGGTTCTGTTTTTCCTATCAAAATGCTGGGGATCTACTCAGTAGCGGCGCCAGAATTTTTGCCGCCCTAGGCGGCAGCAGTAGCGTAGCCAGGGGGGGGAGCAGGGGGAGCGGCCACTCCCCCTTGAGCAGAAGCGGCAGAAGCGGCGCCTTTTTTTAGTAGCACTAAAAAAAGGCGCCGCTTCTTTTTAAGCGCTGCTTCTTGCACTCACCCGGTGGCGCTCCGGGTCTTCGGCGGCATTTTGGCGCGGGGTACCACCAAAGACCCGGAGTGAGCTGCCTACTGGGCAGCAGCGCTCCTCCGCCGTAATCGGTGGCGCTTCGGTGGCAGCTCCTCTGAAGCTGTGTTCTCGGTGGCTGTTTTTCTTGCTGCTGAATCGCCGCCGGGAAATGAGTCGCCGCTGAAATGCCGCCCCCCCAAATCCTGCCGCCCTAGGCGACCACCTAGGGTCGCCTAGTGGAAGCACCGGCTCTGGATCTACTTGCCAAACTCTCATTAATGAGTTACCTGCATAAATTCTCTTTCAATTGACGGTAGAATAGATCTCGTGTTAAATTAATTATTTTGTACAGAACACTGACATTTTGGCATTTGTTTTTTTTTTTTCAATAAAAAAAAGTTCCAATGAAGATTTTAAGAATGAAAAACACTGAAATTAGCCTTGGTGACTTGGTTCTGCACTCCAACATGTTGGAGCCCGATCTTTTAAGATACAAAGACCCTTCTCCAGTGTCCTGAGCACCCTCAGATATTTGGGTTTAAAAGAACTCTAAACTTAAAGCAAAACTCAGGGATTGCAAAACCACATAAATTAAACCCACCAGAAAAGTTCACTAGAACTTGTGAAACCCAGAAAGCAGGACCTTTGTGTGGGTAGACCAAGGGCCTGACTATTTCACTGTAAACGAGAAGCAGAACCTAGAACTTGTGACAAACTGCATGAGCTTCGGAAAGTTACTTACCTAGTTTCCCCATCTGTAAAATTAGGATAATAAAACTCATCTACCTTAAAGGAGAGTTGTGAGACTTAAATTAATATTTGTAAAGCAAATTCAGCTATTTGGATCCAAGATGCTATGTGAATGAAAAGTAAAAGTTCTTTGGAGCAGGGACTGTGTCTACCTGTATTTGCGTACACACAATGGTGCTCCATTTCTGATTGGAGCTCTTTGGGGCCCACCACAGTATACATTTTAATCAAAATGTAATTATTTTTATCAGTGTTTTTGCTGTAACTTCAGTTCAGTACATTTGCAAAATGGTGGCACATAGAAAAAGTACCAGATGTAATCACTTGCCAGATTCTTTATGAGAATTAGATTTTTTTAAAGTCAGCAATAAAGGTGGAAAGTATATCTAACCTCACAGGAAAATATGACTTGCACTGTTATATTTTCCCTAAAACATTGAGAATTTGCCAAGTTCACATGTTACTGAAGAATGAGTGATCTTTGAGGAATGTTTTATTCACATTAAGAATTGCTATGTGTGATGGTAGGGGACTCCATGATATACATACATACTTTAGCATTTAAAATGATAGCAATGTAAAGATACCCAGGAAACCTGGTTTTGTTGCTCTTTTGACTAACAACTTTGTTTTCTTTTCAGTCTACTCTCTTAGTGCACACTTGCTGAGATGTATATTGTTCATGTATTGAGAGTGGCCACATACTGGTGAAGGGAGAAGTCATTTAATAAATTATACGGAAAATGTACTTAATGGGAGAGAAATGGATTCAACTCCTTTTCTGAGTAACCTAAAGGAAAACTGCACTTAGCTAGACCCAGTATTTTCATTGTTTGAATTCCTCTCTGAATCTTTTATATAGATGAGATGGTGATCAATTGTTCTCCATGTCCACCAAAGGCAGGACAAATAAGCAGATTTATTCCCAGTAAGGGGAATTTAGGTTAGATATAAGGGAAAATGTTCAACTCTCAGGATGGTTAAGCTCTGGAACTGGTTACCCAGGCTGGCTATGGAATCCCCATCACTGAAGGTTTGTAAGAACAGGTTAGACAGACATCTTTCAGGGGTGCTCTAGAAATACTTAGTCCTGCCTCAGTGTGGGGGGAGATGGACTCGCTGACCTTTGAGCTCTCTTCCAGCTCTACATTTCTATGAAACAGTAAGCGCATGTGTCGTATGCACAAAAGTGCCTCCATGATATACTTTACATTTAGCCTTTTTGTGCCAGAAAATGGTATTGAAAATTTCATATGAGGCTTAAAATCCTAAACCTACAAGTGCCAAGCATCCTTGACTGCCATTAAAGTCCTTTGGGGGTAAAAGGGTAGGTCCTCAACCACTAGGTGTTTTACCATTCATTCACAATCATACTTCTTTTCTCCTCTTCAAATTCTCAGTATTGCCTCCCTTGCTCCATTTTGCAGAAGTGGGACTCAAAATGTCCTTGTTCTTATTATTGCTGTCCTGGCCCTTTAGAGCAAGGCTAAGAGGGAGACTCATGATCCTAGGTAAGGCTCTGGTTCAGGAAAGCATTTAAACACATGTTTACATTCTGTTGATTTCACTTTATTGCTGTTTGCTTATGTGCTTTCCTGAATCAAGACCTAAATCTCCATTCACCTCTGTCTTCAGGCCTCCTGCAATCTCTCTGAGGTCTGCTGAACTTCTCTGCAGCGTGGAGTGCTTCATAATGTCTATATAAGCCTGATGAATTTTGCCTGATTTGGGGTTTCTTTGTGAAAGTTTCACAGTTGTACAGTATATGTGATTTGTTCTACTATGTAAAAGAGAGTT
Source organism: Chelydra serpentina (assembly GCA_037349315.1). Classification (NCBI taxonomy): domain Eukaryota; kingdom Metazoa; phylum Chordata; order Testudines; family Chelydridae; genus Chelydra; species Chelydra serpentina. The sequence goes on along the minus strand of JBAIAC010000019.1, from coordinate 19,464,367 downwards.
TTCCTGAGCCTAGATTTACTATCTAAGCCTGTCTAAACCTGCTGATCTGCTGGTATAGTACATACTTTAATAAATGAAAATCACATGTGTAACTTGCATCTTTTCTCCTCCACTAAAAATAAATATGGAAATATTGCTGACATCCCATGCTAAGTATTACTAGTTGTCATACAATAGCTTTAATTTCTGATTTATCCTTGGCATTCTGGGTATTGCTGCTGGACTTGTCATCACATTGTCATTCCTGCCTCTTGCGTGGGCTATTGTTCAGCTCTTCATACATGTGGATCCCTTTTCAAAAAAAATAGGTAACAATAAATCTATTTTGTTAAATGCAGTTTCCAGAAGCTGGTGCTCTTTGGAATGCAATAAAGCTGACCCATACTGCTGTGTTTGTCTGTTTTCAGTCACTGGATGCTCTGCTGTTCATGGTGCTACGAGGAAGAAGGGAGTCACTTTTTTTTAAAAATCAACTAATAGACAAACCTCTGTAATACTTTCATGCCTTGTGTTAGAGAATATATTAGGTTACAGGGTATTTGCTGTTGTTTTCGATCAACACCACCACTGCTTAACAAGGGACTTATTTTTAGTTAAATTGATTCAAGTCATTATTATTCAAGAACTAATGGTTTTAATGGGGGGGGGGGGCAGGATTCTGATAATTTCATTTCTGACTGAAAGGAGGAAAAAGCCTGGATTGTAAGTGAATGCCCGTAGCATAGCAAAACACAAGTGGCCTAAAGCATAGAAAAAACAGAGTGAACTAATTTTGCAGAATCAAAGGTGAATCAAAAGGAATTGGCTTCCACACGGACAAGGCAGCCAGATAGGACACAGTACCTGATCCACGTGATAAACCAAGAGGCAACTGCAAAACTCCCCAGACAACTTGCCTGAAGTGCTTGCCAAGGAGCCAGATGCTGCTGCTGGAAGAATATTGTCCATACTTGGGCATCTGGGTTCGATGCTTTCCACTTAAAGAAGCGGGGAGAGGGATTGCTAAAAGGCATCCTGGTCACTGTCTTTTTATTTAATTGTTACAAAATATACTTATTAATATAGTAAATAATATAATATAATAATATTAATATAGTAAATAATGCTTTTGAGGGGAAAGCATGAAATTCAAGGCTCTTTGTCTCTAATATATCGTTTGATACTTTTAGCTCTTTTATGTTAGTGCATATGAGATTAGAGAGGCAGAAAAATCTTGTGGCTACAGCAGCAGACTCTGCAATGACTTTGAGCTTGCTGGCTCTGCCACTGACTTACTTTCTGACCCTGGGTAAGTCACTTAAATTCGCTGTGCCTCAGCTTTTCTATCTGTAACATGTTTATAATAATAGCTACTTCCAAGAAGGGTTAGTTAGTTAATGATCATAAAGCACATAAAGCAGGGATTCCTGGATGGAAGGTGCTGTTTCTTCCTCACTTGAGATTGCAACTCTCAGTTTGTGAATTAGTTGCTGTGGAGATAGTGATTTCACAAATAGAGGGTGGTTACTTCATGTAGGATGAAATTCACCCTTAAGCAGAGGGCCAGTGCATCACTGATGGCCTGTTTAAGCCCTCAAAATAGGACCTAAATGGGATTTATGGGTTTACATAGACTTTGGTGGTTCCTAGGCATAGCTGGCCTTCTGCACAGGGGTGAATTTATCTCCTGATGAAAAAACAGGGTAGAATGCTGAGCAGTCACAGTCCTGTTTTCATCCAAAAAGACACAAGGATTTGAAGGCGGTGTGGGGACACACACAATGCTGCATCAGTAGAATATACCAACACAGAACAGGTCATATTCTGCAGCCTTTTTACTGAGAAAAATTCCCACTCACTTCAGTGGGAGCTCTGCTGTATTAAAGATAGTAGAAATTGGCCTACAGTTTGGTTTGTGTTTTATATTTTTATAGATGTCAGTGGACTCTAAGATTCAATAACTTTTTCAATACCATTCTTGCAAAACACTTGATGTGGCATTAAACTGGCATATGCCATATGATTTGTCTAACCAGCCCTGAGCTGTGTGTTTTTACCTTACATGTTATATGGACAGATTTCATGTAAAATCAATGGGAAACTCAAGGTTTTGCCCTTCTGTTTCAAAATGCTTAAAACAGCAAGTGCCCTAAAAACCTGGTATCCCATGTGCACTGTAAAATAGAGCCACACTTGCCCTAGTGGGTGCTACCTTCTGGACTTAATAAATGACATGGTGGTAATACAATTTAACTTGCAATGTTAGTGGTTTCCCTTTAAAAGAACATGAGATTTCTTTAATGTGTGTTCTGTACATGAGGGAACTCGGTGCAGTTTAGATCTTATGGACATTCTGTGAAACAGACAGGCCTGCTAGTTTGGGCAGACACTACACATACTTTACAGTTCAGTTCTGTCACTACCTCACTGTTCTGTTCGGCTATTACAGCACTAGACCTCTCTTGCACAGCAATGACTGATTGTGTCAAATATTCTGGATGCCATTCTAAAGACTAGAAAGAGAGACCCTTCTCCTCAAGTTCATATCACATCTGATCTGAACCTACATCTCCAGAACTGAAAAGCCATAGATAGAATCTGCGGTGCAACCTTGATCTCATCAAGATTGATAGTATTCAGTTAGGCTAAGTGGCGTCTTCCTTATAAAGGCCAAATCCTCTCATCAGTGCCAAGCATACGTCACTGACTATACCTCTACACTTGGAGGCGTGTACATGGGGTGGCTAGCCCATGCCGCTGCTTGCTGCTGCCCATGTTACCACAGATATACTATTTTTAGTGCACTAGTTTAAGATGAGAACTAGCTCAAGCATGTCTATATGAGCTGGGAATCATACATTTAGCTTCAAAAGTAGACATAGCCACTGTGCTGGCTGTTGGGACAAATGGAATTCTCCAGCTCTCCTCTGCCCGTCTCCAGCTGTGCGTTGCATAAGCATTCCACAGCTGCTACTCCAGCCTAAGCGCTCTAGGATCTTGCTTCCCCTTTGCCCCTATGCGGAAAGATTGGAGGATATGAGTAGTTGTAGATTCTTCAGCTACTCCTGTCCTATCCATCTGTGGCAGCAGCAGAGATTCCCCCATAGACTTAAGCTTCACGGTGTGCAGGGGATGTGCACCTCCAGCCCATTAGGTCCACAACGTGAAGGGCTCTCGGTAGCAGTGAAGTTGAGAAAAGGCTTTTCCCCTGAAATTGCATTCCTGACTCAAATCAAACCAGTTTAGTTAAACAAACAAACAAACAAACAAAAAACTGTAAACAATTTGGGGTACACACTATTTATGCATATTGAGCAAAGTTCTGCCATCACTCACCTTGTGCAACTACACTGATTGCAAAGGAGCTGCACGAGGTGAGAGCCGGTACAGAAGCTGGGTCACTGACTGTAGTTGTTCAGAAGAGCCACTGAAAACATCCCAGTACCCAATTCTACTTTCATATATGTCTGTGTAATCTGCTTACATCAGTGGGGTTGTATAGGTGTAAATCAGAACAGAATTGTTCCCCGAGAATAGGGGAAGCATTCTAATAATGGTTTCATACATACATTTGTTCAGAGTCCCAGCAAACAATCTCCTTCTTTAGTCCCTACAGACTTTGATTGCATGCTAGCATAGCTATTTTAACAAAAGCTCCCCTAGAAATGTTAACAAGCTTCCAGCAGGGAAGATAGGGCACAAGGGAGATATGTGACTGCTGAGCTACACACACAAAAGCACATGTGCTCAATAGATGTGCTGGCTGCACCAACACAGTGTGGAGATTTCCACATCATTCTCAGTATGGTGAGTTGAAGACCCAGCCTGCACCCAGATATGTATAGGTGTAGAGGTCAGGGAATTAATTGGAGGAGTACAGTGAGCATAGCTGGGGCAAGAATGGAGGGTTGTCACCTACAGCATGCTAATAAGTCAAACAAGCAGCTATTTTTGTGGCTTTTGCTGCAAAGTAAAATTAAGGTTGCTGCACTGGGCTGGGATCCCAGGAGCAATGGGGTGGCCACTCTTTCTGCACCTTCTTCCTCCCCTTTGGATGATGAAGCCAAAGCAAAATCATGTATGTAGTTATACATGATTAGATTCTGCATACAGCTCTGATCAACGCTAGCAAGATGGGTCATTATACAGGAAGTGGTTGGTAGCTTGTATTATAGTTATACTTTAGTAAGATGTTGCTAGACAATCTCAGGCCAAAGGAGAGATAATTACACCTATTGTTGGACCTAAGTAAAACAGTTCTCATTTTAACTGCTTTAGTTCAAAACAAATACAAAATGCCTATATTTACCACATTAAAATATCCTGTTGTTAATAGAGAGAGCAATGTATGTATTTTCATTTACCCTCATCTATTGGGCCTTCCTGGCTCACAGAGTGGATCCTTTCTTGCCCATTGATAAGATGTGGTACAAGAAAGCATAGACCTTTATGCCACCCTTTCAATTTTGGATGCCATGGGTTTCCAATATAACCTTCTACCCCAGCTTCCATATCATGGAGCCAAGACTCATAAAATAGTTCCTTCTTTCCATTAGGATGTGCTTATACAAGTCAGCACCACATGCTGACTTTCTTCATATAGATTAAGAATATTGCTTCCATAATGCTTATAGTCCCAAATGGTCCAATTTATCATTCTGTCCTATCTTGCACTGCTGGTGTGCTAGTATACTCCACTATTATACCTGCTGATTCACTGGGCTTTGCCACAATGATAACTGGAAATGCAGCTATTCATAGTCGGATGAATAAGAACATGTGTATATTTAGATAACAAATCCGCCCTCCTTCCTCCTGTGGAGGTATGATCAGGCCATATACTGAGGACATATGCAACTAAGTATCATTATTTAATTATTTGTATTTCAGTAGTGCCCAGCTGTGCCAGGTGCTCTCTATACACACCGTAAGAGTCTCTTCTTGCCCTGAAGAGATTACAGTCAAAATAGACAAGACAAACAAAGAAAGTATTATCGTCATTTTATATAGAACCAAGGCACAGAGAGATTAAGTAATGTACCCAAGGTCACACAGAAAGTCCATGGCCAAGCCAGCAACTGAAGCCACGACTCCTGAGTCTCAGTCCAGTGGATTAATTACAAGATCACCCTTTCAGTCTTAAACAGTCCTTGTGGATATTTGATGTGATTTGCCCTTACAGCCTGGGTAACAGTAGTTTCTTGGTGAGTCCACTTGTGGAGGGTAAAATATGTCTTTATATATAGACCTATTCTGACAGCACACACCTGGGCTGCTGGGAATAGAACCCTGGTCCTTTAGACACAAAAACATAAGCCTCTGTCACTTGAGATAAGGGTCTTTTTCAGCAGACAGAGTCCCTTCTAATTCCCTACTTGACAGTATTAGGTCACACACCTTTTCTTTAGGCCACACATTAAAGGTCAACTTATACACACAGGGTACATTACAGGGAGACTGGGGCATTTGTCTTTCCACAAGGCCAAATTTACTTTTTTTAATCGCTTTATGGACTTGCTTAAACCTTTCAAACCTTCGTTAAATGGAACTAGATGGATTTCTTTTCTCAATTCAGCATTTATTTGGTAGCCATACACCCATAAAAATGATTTACATATGGTGCATGTAGTGAGCTATAGAGTGCAGCAGAAAAGTATAAAGGCACCATTCATTAAAAGCTGGTTTTTGTCTGTTTTGTGGGGTCGCTCTTATTTATACTGGGTGAACTTCACCCCTGTACCAAGGGCCTGAATGAGGCCATACAAGCCACTTAGGTCACAGATGTTATGTTAAGAGAAGTTCTACTTTGAGAAGTGACTAAGTAAAATGGCACCTTCTTACTGTATTGAACTGTTCCCAGTTTCTTACTTCCGTAAGCTCTACAGAGCCAGCACAGTTAAGACAGGAGCTGGATTCTATCCTTTGTTGTTTACTACATTGTAATCCGTTACACCTGTTGAAAATAATGCAACTCTGGTGCATCACTGAAGGCATAATTTGGCCTACAGACAGTGCTTAAAGTGTGCCTAGTTGAAAGGAGTCACACAACCAGCAAATACAATTTCTACAACTAGAGCCGGGTTGCTGGGAGGGGGGTGTCATTTCAGCCATCCCTAGGAGTAAACCCCCTTTGATTGGCTGCTTCCCTCAATTCCTCTCTTCCTGGGGTATAAACAGCCAATCAGAGCCACTGCTATAGGCAGAACTTTCCCCGCTCCACTCAAGAGCTGAAGCCATTCTCCGGACAGGGGCAGGTGGAGACAGGGGACCAGAACAGAGTCCAGTAACTGATGGTGGCTCTATTCCTCAGTTCACAGTCAAGCTGGACGGTTATATTGAGTGGTGTCCCATAGGGACCAGTTTTGGGTCTGGTTCTGTTCAATATGTTCATCAATGATTTAGATAATGACATAGAGAGTTCACTTATAAAGTTTTCAGATAATACCAAGCTAGGAGGGGTTGCAAATGCTTTGGAGGATAGGATTAAAATTCAAAATGATCTGGACAAAATGGAGAAATGGTCTGAAGTAAATAGGATGAAATTCAATAAGGACAAATGCACTTAGGTCGGAACAATCAGTTGCACAAATACAAAATGGGAAATGACTGCCTAGAAGGAGTACTGCAGAAAGGGATTTGGGGGTCATAGTAGATCAAAGCTAAATATCAGTCAACAGTGTTACACTGTTGCAAAAAAAGCAAAAATCATTCTAAGATGTATTAGCAGAAGTGTTGTAAGCAAGAGATGAGGAGTAATTCTTCCGCTCTACTCTGTGCTGATTAGGCCTCAACTGGAGTATTGTGTCCAGTTCTGGGTGCCACATTTCAGGAAAGATGTGGACAAATTAGAAAAAGTCCAGAGAAGAGCAACAAAAATCATTAAAGGTCTAGAAAATGTGACCTGAGGGAAGATTGGAAAAAATTGAGTTTGTTTAGTCTGGAGAAGAGAAGACCGAGAGGAGACATAATAACAGTTTTCAAGAACATAAAAGGTTGTTACAAGGAGGAGGAAAAAATGGTTCTCTTTAATCTCTGAGGATAGGACAAGAAGCAATGAGTTTAAATTGCAGAAAGGATGGTTTAGGTTGGACATTAGGAAAAACTTCCTAACTGTCAGGGTAGTTAAGCACTGGAATAAATTATCTGGGGAAGTTGTGGAATCTCAATCACTGGACATTTTTAAGAGCCCATTAGAAACAAACACCAGTCAGGGATGGTCTAGATTCTTAGGCCTGCCATGAGTGCAGGGGACTGGACTAGATGAGCTCTCAAGGTCCCTTCCAGTTCTATTATTCCCTCCTCCCCGACCCCTTCTCCTCCTGTGAATATTGGGATGGCTCCCCTGCTTCTCCCCCAGGAGGGACCCTGCTCTGTGTGTGTGTGTGAGTAAGTGAAGAGCCCCTGGAACTGTAGGAGGGGCAGAGGTGAGGCAGAATTTATGTGGTGGTTTGGGGCAGAACAGATGTTGGGGCAGAACTAATGGGGGCTGGAGGACAGGCGGATGTACTCTCTCATTTCTGTAGAAAATGATAGATCCTTTCACTTTTTTCAGACCACTTTAAATACTGTCTTCAGAAATTTCATTACCACTGATGCCACAAAAGAAAGAAAGAAAACCCAGCTTGATCATTAGATTCCAGGTTGCTTTTGTAAGGCGTCCATATTTCTCTCTTGTAAACTGGGCACAGTGAATACGGAAATTGCCAAGAAATGATAAACATGGAACTCAACAGTGCTGTTTTTACAAATCTGGATTTGTGAGCCATGACCATCAAGATCGTATCTGAATGGAACATCTGTAGTATCTCATCAACTTTTCCAGAGGAGACGGGCACTTTACATCTTTCCTAAGAGCTTGTGTAGGCAGGCATTCTGCACTGCATTGAATTTCACTATAAGGTAGAACAACTAATTTTTGATGTAAACTGCAGGTCTTTTTTATGACTTATGCATGCACAAGGGCCATTTATATGAATAGAAACTTGTTGATGACATACCTTACAGTGTGCATAGCTCAAAAATAGAAACAAACCTGAAGGAGAATTTGCTAGCCCATAACTTACAAAACCAACTGCATATATGTATACTGGATTATTCTGGGCAATACTATATTGTATAATTCAACATAACCTAGTGTACAGTAATTCAAAGCGTCTTACCCCATGTGAAGAGAAGTACTACTGTTCTATTTGCTAGTAAAAAACAATGAGTATTTAAGTCTAGCTGTACAGATCTTCTTGTGAGCAGAGATAGAATATATATACATATTTGATAATCATATTCAGCTTTGAAAAAAGAGTATACTGCATTGATAGTGTTAGATATTTGAGGTAGGATTTGGGCACCTACCTCCTTTAGGCCCCTTTAAAAATTCCACTCCTTTAGTACTGTTAGCTTAACTTACTTTTTTAGATGTTCAAAGAGGATTTTCATTGTGTCACGGTTTGGCCCAGGGAGCTTCTGTACAAGACGCCTTATGGTCTTAACTCGAGTGTTGCTGTCTGGATTTTCTGACGGGGAAAAAATAGAAAAAAAGTATAAGTGTTGGTCCACACTAACCCCCCGGTTCGAACTAAGATACGCAACTTCAGCTACGTGAATAACGTAGCTGAAGTCGAAGTATCTTAGTTCGAACTACAAGGTACTTACCGCACGTCCACACACGGCAGGCAGGGTCCCCCGTCGACTCCGCGTACTCCTCTCGCGGAGCAGGAGTACCGGTGTCGACGGCGAGCACTTCCGGGATCGATTTATCGCATCTAGACAAGATGCGATAAATCGATCCCAGAAGATCAATTGCTTACCGCCGAACCCAGAGGTAAGTATAGACGTACCCTAAGACTTGAGTGTCACTTTAGGATATTGTTTGCATACAGTTATGTCAGACATCTTAGCAACTAGAGCTTAAACTAGAGGCCACTGTTAATGTGGTAACAAGTGTAGCTATTTTAGAATGTCTTACCATCTGAGATACTGATGGGGAGCCTACACAATAGCTTACAAGGGATGGAAAAGTCTTTCTAATTGTTCAGGAAACATTTTCTCATCAGAGAACTGACTTTGTATTCCATTCATTTATTTTAATAGGCTATTTGGATTCGTACAAATGCAAATATTCCACGGCTGGCCTACCTGCGAATAGTAAGTAGCCTTCTTATAAAGTGGAGTTTCCTACTCTGGAACTGCATTCCACCAGTGCACCAAGATCTGCACTGGACACTTCCTTAAACTGAGTAACCATGTAATCTTTACTGTCTTTTTTTTTCTGTTCACTCCTCCAATGACCAGATTGATTAGCATGGTTCCCTTTCTTTACCTCTAATCTCTCTATATCATACTTTTGATCCACACACATACAAATATTAATTTAAAATTATGATTTAACTCATGCTTTCTAGCAATCAGAAATTGGCTGCACACAATTCAATTTTTTATCTGTCTTCTAGAATTGGTTGCATTGATACCATCATTATTAACTGCCTTTTGGTAGGAAACAATTACCATTACCAATATACAATCGGTAACAAAAGAATATGGGAATAAGAATGTTACTGCTGTTTTGGTAGGGATAAGCATTGTAGTTTAGTGTGATTCATGGTTTCAAGGACATATGTTTTGCATATGGCTTATACTTGTGATATTTGCATTTATTTGCATGAGATGTTGCTACCAAAACAAAGAGATGTACAACTGTGGTTTCATTTAGGAACAGATTAGATAAGGTGCCAGTAGGCCTGATATAGAGAAAACATCTTGCAAGCTGCATGTTCTAGATAACCTGAGAATTCTTTTCTGATATGATCATCTATGGCTTATTTATCATCTATAATTCTGAGTATATTTTAGTATTTAATATTTATATTGGTCTAGCGTCCAGATTCTTCCATCAGAGTTGAGCCCTCTTTGTGTTAGGTGCTGCATGAACACATATGAATACATAGTTTCTACCCTGAAGATTTTATAATCTAAGAAGCAAATTTATAACACCACAGATCCATCATTTAAATTGAGTTTAATTGTGCAATCTCTTCCTAGGAAGCTCAATGTATTTTGAGAAAAGACTAGACCCCCAAATAATCAACGTACAGATTATTTTTTCAAAATCTTTCATGTGAATATGGTTTCAGGGAAAGTAGCGAGACTGACAACCCTGGAGAATGAAGTTATTCACAGAACAGACATAGGTTTGATGACAACAGACAGAGGTTTCTATGCACAGCCCTATCACTGTATTTTGACCATGATATCTAGGGACCCAACTGTACAGTGGCAAAAGTAGTTCAGTCTCAATGCTCAGTCAGTCCTCGGCCTCCCTGCTGAGGCTGCCAAAAGTGGTGATTATTTTTGTCATGTGGACACCCTGGCCTGTGAGAATTGAATTGAAGACGCTATCTAAAATTGTATAAAATTATAGAAGTTATACTTTTCAACTGATATCACTCAACAGTAGTTTCCATTCTGTTTTTCAGAAAGCGTTCACTGAATTTAAGCACAGATGCACCCACTTAACTCAGACGTGAATCTAGCCTAGGATTTCTAAAAACCAGAGTTATGAAAGAAGTTCAACAACACAAATCAAAGCACCTGATGCTTACTTATTGTTGAGTGCACAGTACTTCAGGGGCAATGCAGTACAGGAAGGATTTATTATGGGCATCTATGGAGATGTTTTCCCGCCCCACACCCCCATGTTGATTTGCATAGATATCTACCTGGGTGTCACCCTCCATCCCAGAAGTGGCTGCATTTCAGAGATCAGGGAAGTGATTCTTATATGGATATAATTCATAAAACTTTTAACATTACATGAATGCACAGTGCTATTTTAATGATACCCAATCCCTTTAGAAAATTAAAAGTATGGACAGTTCTTTTTTAAAGGCAGACTCTGCCTCCTTTTTAAAGTGCATAACCAAAGACATGGCCAGTAGAAAATAGGGTGAGAGACAGTTAACCAATTGTTAAAGCACAGAAATCCTAAAAGAAATGGTGCATAACATTATTTTATGAAGCAGCCTATTGGTTAATTGTTAGCCTATTGTAAAAGGGGAAAAACAGGCAACATGTGGTAACTTTAGTCAGCATTTCTGAACAGGGAATGATAAACACCTCTGCCTGGCTCTGGCATTTATCAGTACTGAAATATTATTACCACATAGAGTCACAGCATGGTTACTGTTATCATCGAAAAAAAGAGCCAGCTAATCTTAATGGTTTGTAAAGCCGTTACCTGCACTGGTCTGACATTTATCATGATCATTTTACCACATGGGTCCTACATAGCAAAGGTATTTTATCTGGAAGGGACATCACTATGAATTATTATTTGCAGCTAGGTAGAAAATTGTATGTTGTAGATACCTTTTCTCATTATAAATCACAGTCACATTTCACCATTTCCCACACAAAGCTGCTGAGCCCAGGCTTTTTGCCACAATGCTTACTCTCTCTACCTTTTATAGTTCCATGAAAATATTGGGTACTTTTTCATTAAAATGCTTGATGTTGTTTTTGTAAATGCTACATATGCTTGATTTTTTTTGTATGTGTTAAAGACATTTTTCTCCAAGTTTACAAACTGAAGTTGATAAACTCTCTACTTTAAAAAAAAACCTTGTTCCTGCTTCTATCTTAGCGGCCAGACTTGTCTCTGCTCTTGACCTTGTCGATGCAATATTTAACAGTAGATCGGATGTAAGTCCTTATGCTTGATTTTGAAATACCTATGCATTTTCTTTTCTGCCTGAAATCCTTGCATTCCACTTTAAAGCCACTGAAGATTTTCTCCCTTCATTTTCCTAATTGGAAGATTTTTTTCATAGATGCCTCTTTATCAAATTAAAAAGAAGGGGAAGGAAAATCCTACCAGAAGATTTATGTAAATAGTCGTCCAAGAGGTATCACCAAACTATCTGTTGCCTAAGGCAGCCCAGTAATTTACAGTACAAAGAAAGAGAAGACATTTTGTAGATCTGACACTTGTTTTTTGAAACTCTAAGGCTAAGTCCAGAATATGAAATAGACTAATTTTTTTAAGTTAAAGTAGCACAAAGGTACAGCTTGTAATCACAAAAACGAACAAAAATCCCTGTTAAAAGATTATTAGTAACTTCTGGAAAGTTCGGTTTTCTTTTCTCTAAACTGTTTTAATAGGAATAAAAACAACGGAAAATGACACACACACAATAAAGAGGGAGAACATTTAGCCCGCCCCCTTTTTGTTTTCATTTTAGGAGAAATATGGAAGGAGAATGTAACAATTTTAGCAAATTAAGATAGTTTCATATGAATTGCAGAAGGTACTTTTATGTTGCTAGTACATATATTTAGAAATTGGGTTACTGTATTTAAGAATAAGGTTCTCTTTAAGAAAGCAAGACTGTAGAGATGCTCTTGTTTATATTTAAACGAAGAATGCATTAAACAAGCTACAAAGCATTTAATATTATATAGGCTCTTTTGCAAATGAGCTTTGGATAAACATTTGAACATGGAAGAAAACATGATGTGCCTGTAACATTAACTGTGGCTGGGTAAAAATGAACAAAGAAAGGAACCTTTAGCTTTTATGTCCATAAAGAATACTTAAACAAATCCCATTGAATCTTTCTTTTAATCATTAATTTTAAATGGACGTAGCTATTTACAACAAACCACTTTGTTTTAGAACAGGAAGTCCAAGGTTTATCTCCAATAACTCACATTTTCTAGGAAGGGATGTATGTCTCTAACCTGACATGCATTCATTATTTTGCAAGGTACTGGAGTCTGACCTTTGACCCTCCTCAGACCTGCTGCATTATTCATGCCTGACTTACTTTGTGTAGTTTAACTATAGTACCCATTTCCCTTTACCAGCAGCTTCAGTTACTTGTTCATGTTTAACGTTAAACTGGCATTTATGGCTCACGTTAATGCTTTCCTTTATTTCAAGCCATCATCTCTTCTTTTTGTCCTGTTGAACCTGACTGTGTTGTGTTGCTGGGGAAAAGGTACTATATGATTCTGCATAAAATATTGAACTATTGAGCTGTCACCAATGCTAAGATTTTTTAAAAAGCGTTTTTCCCTCCTAGCTTTTTTATATTGCACTTCTCACCTTTTTTTTTTAATAAACTTTATGCGGTGTTCAAAATGTCACACACTATTGCTACAGCAAATTCTGTAACCCGAGACTACTTCCAACAATTCACAATTGATTCAACTGCCAGGTTTTGTTTTTGTTTTTTGTTTAATCAGAACTGAGTGGGTTAGGTGGATTTTTGAGTGCTAATGAAATTGTGAGACTTATGGTGCTGGCTACCGCCAGCCATAGTGTGGGCAGACGCTCTGCAAGCTTCCCCACTGTGTTGCTGTGCAAGCATCCCTGCTGTTATGTTTGCTATAGTTTTAATGTCTGTGAAAAATTCCTGATGAAACTAAATTATGTTATGCTCTCTTGTTTATGTAAATAAAACACCCGATTTGGCCAGTTTGTCCTGCCCTTGCCCATTTTAGAAGCTCTCCCATAGTACAAGTGCTTAACTTAACCCCAAATCTTATCAACTACTTCTGTATTATCAGGATATGAGAATTTACTTAAAACAGAATGCACATTGGGCTTGATTTTTCAGCGGTGCTGAGTGCCCACCTCCCCAGTTGCAATAATTAGATTTCAGTATTCAAAACAAAGACCATTTTGGTTAAAAATATATGAAGTTAGATTTTTTTTTAAAAATCTGATTCCTCATATAGTTTGAAAAACAAGGCTATTTCATCTTGTGTAACATTAACGTCCCAGTCTTAATCATCTGCTATAGACAATGCAAACCTTATTGCATATATACATTGTAAAATATTACTACGTTTAAAAAAATCCATAAGAAATGTGCAAACTAACTAATGTTTGCTATAAGGAGAATAAATCAATTCAGATCACAAATTGGTTACTTTTTATTCATGCCTCAGAAATAGATGTTACAAAAAATGAACATTATAAGAAATCTTTTTATATATCCAATTGATGAATTCACCAAATGTGATACAGAGTGGAGTTTTCAATGAATATTCATACAACTCTTGCAATCCATTAGCAAGACTTAAGACAATGAGTTTGCAACTCAATCCCATTTAACAAAAATATATGTGGAATTAATGGGAAAAACAGCACTTACAAAACTTAAACTTTAATGTATCAAACTCCAGGTGCCAGAGTTTGAGGGAAATAACCAATAATAGTCATTTTTTACATATTTGATGGGACTGATTATGCAATGTGCAACTCTAAATGGCTTATAGCACATTGTAGCATGGTTCCATCCCATTGGCTACAGTAGGGTGCAGGCAGATGGATGACAGTGACAAGGAGAGAAGTGCTTTTGCTTAGCCGTGCGTTAAGATGCCATCCAGAAGCTCTGTGCACTGCAGACACTTCATTAGGATGCCAGGATAATGGTAAACTACCACTCAGAGTGACACCCCATTTCCTGCTTACTGAGCTCTCCAACCTCGGCAGATGTCAACAATCTCACAGTGCTACAGACCAGACCTAACTTTCCAGTCACTTTGACTCCAATTTTTTTCCCTTAACAGTGCCATACATTACATGCAATATGTAACAGCAAATACTAAACGGAAGACAAAATTTGCTGCCCTAATTATAACAAAGCAGCATCTGACTTAGGTACTGTATTTTCAGAGTTCATACGATCAGCTGGGCATTATAAAAGAGGGATACTCTTTTATAGTCAGTTGTAAGGGTTAATTAGACTTAGGACTTTAATAGCTAATAGTTTAAGTCTGATCCCAGTAGAGATGATTGTGCTTCATGACTAGCTTCCATTTAAATATGAAAAAAAAATGCTGAGCTCTTCTGATGGATTTCATATTTAGTTTCAGCCTTGTGCATGGTTTTCTGTACAGAAAAAGCAGACTTGAGCATCTGGATGGTGTGATATTTTCTCTGAAAATGCACAGCTCGAGGTCGTCACATACCTCCCTAACAGCAGTTATAGCCAATAGAGATTCTGTGCTACAATACTTAACCTATACTACTTTCCAGAGATGCAAAAATAGCTACTTATCCTTTTAAAAACGATCTCCAAAATTAAAAACATTGTTTAAAAGGCCCCAAATCATAATGTATTTTTTCCCTGATCCAAATTTTATTTTTCAATCCTCTGTGTATCCATAAATAGACTCTCCCATGAAAGAATTATTGATGTTTTTGAAACCAGAAATCCCTATTTACTTTACAAATGTTGCATTTAGAATATTTCTTTGGGGGCCAGGTTGATGTTTTAGCAGGAGTGCTCTGGACTGCTATAAAGATAACCGGGAATCTTATTCTCTTTGGAAGGGGAAGGAGCATGACAAGGCAGCACAGACAGCCACAGGGAGCTTTCTGTTTGTTCAGAAGAGCGACCCCTCCCCAAGCCTGTGTTAAGGAATGACTTTGATTGGCATTCCAGTCTTCCCAGAGTTGTGTGGGGTGGTATAAATGTGAATAATGGAAGTGGGTTAAAGAAGAAGAAAAAATAGTAAGGATTCTGAGGAATCTATTTGGGATAAGATGAGACATGTTTTTTTTTTCCTGTTCTCCTTGCCTGGAAATTAATATGCTTACCAGGAATCTACAAAACAGCTGGAAACATGGGGCCAAATCCTGAAATCTTTCTTACTTGGGTAAAACTCCCATTGAAGCAAGCAGAAATGAAGAATCTGCACTTGCTTATGTTAACGGGATATTACCACTGCCTTCTGTGGGAACAGGACTGGGTCCTAAGGGAGGACTTTGGGATTGGATCCATACATGATAAAAGTAAATATTTTTATTTGATTAAAATGTAAACTTGAGATTATTTTAAAAATCTGTTTAAAATGCACTGAAAATATTTTTTCAAATACTCATTACCACAACATTTTGCTGCACTATAACCTTTGGTCTGATGTCTCCTAATTCTGCAGGAGGTTAATAAGGGTGATTCCTCATATGTGCTAATACTGGCCATATTTGGGGGTTAGAAGTTTCAAGATTTTTAGGAACAAAAGAAGTATGCACATTTTATTCTTTTTCCCATCTAAATTATTTTAAAAAATCCAACAACAGTAAACAGTATCTCCCCAAGGGAGATTTAGATTTGAAGACTGTTCATTATATCATTTGAATAAGACTAGACCTGGCCTTTTGACTTTGAACCACTACCAAATTTCAGGCTGTGAGGAAATTGTTCTACATTTCCTGACAAATTGAGTTAAGCAGACATTAAGTGGGCTTTAAGAAAACAAATGGCCATCTTTATCACAGGTGGACACTGATGGCTTAATGGGGCCTGGGCTGATTGTATCACTTCTAATGGCTTGACGGGAAGCATTAGGGTTTTTGCATAAAGAACTGGCATTGCGAACCCTGCTAACACAGACCTGTCAAGCGTTCTGTATCCCTTTGTGCATGGAAGCAGATGTTTGTATGTATACTATGAACTGGCATTAGAGCAAGCGACAGATGCCTGTATGAATGCCAGGTTTGTGAATTTTTACAGCAGGAGCATGTTCTGAGGAAGTGCAGCCCTGCCCTCTATCATAGGTAATTCCCACTGGAACTTACTAAATCCCAGCTATGTTTTCATTATTTGGTTTTCCTAGCAACTGGATGAATGTGTCTGTCCTGAAAATGCAAGATGAGAACGCTACCAAATTCTTACAGATTTGCAATACTGGGGCTGTTTTGAAGTTATTATTTTCTGTAATTTCCGTTGCACCCTGTAATCTAAACCAACATTCCTCAAAGGGAAAAGTGGTATTATAGCTATCTAATTAAAACGTGTGTTAATGTTAGCCTGGTAACCATTCCCTCCTCTCCCTGCCAGTCCCCGCCCCCCCGCAAAAAAAGGAAAAAAAAAAAAGAAAT